>ML778814.1:34258-56675 GCA_009831015.1 Picea engelmannii
CTATGTGGAGAGGGGAGAAGGTGGGACCAATTCAATATGCCATAGCCTCTTCATTACTTCACCTCATTGACCTTGACATTGATAGACCACCCCCATGTAAATTTTGAGTGTATGTTCTATAAGGGAAAGAAAAATAAGGGTATCTGTATACACATTTACTAGCCTACTTTTCCATCCACATGTTCTCAACGTTGAGAGTTGCTTTCTCCCAAACTTCAATGCTACTTAGATGTGCATCTTCCATGTAGTGATCACCTCATTTAGCCCCTAGGGTATACCAAACTCCAGTTGCCTTACAACCTGATGGTCCCTCTCTCCCAACTTAGAGTTTACTCCCACTAGCTTCACATTGAAATAATTCACCATATTCCTTGATATCAACGTATTTCCCAAACTTGCCTAAGACTAAGGACCACTTTATATTCTAATGCTCTTCCTACTATGAGATTAGAGGATGGTTCTTTATCTCTTTAGAGATTCACTTTAGACTCACATAGCTTATAAGGACTAAAGATGTTTGTATCCATTCCTCCAAGAGACGTCTAACCTTTGCCCATGACTTACCAGAGGCCAATTTGCCAAACTGACACACACATGTTGATTACCTCTTGATTTTGTCCCTCTTAGACTAGTAAGAAGAGGCTCTAAGACCAACTTCCAAGCTCACATTATAAGACTGTCAAGCATTGTGGACCTGATGATTTACATGGCCTCATGCCCATCAAGCATTTCTTTGTAGCCTTGAATGTTAGAAGTGCTTCTTTGGAGAAATATGTCTCAACCAAGTAACATCCTTTAACTTCATCATTGTTGCTTGTCTCATTCACTAGTGCTTCCTAGTGATTTTCTTATTGTTTTTTGTTCTTTTAGATTCTTTTCCTTTGGAATGTGTTTTATCTTCCCTTTATCTTCTTTACATATTATATACCTTACAACACT
Source organism: Picea engelmannii (assembly GCA_009831015.1). Taxonomy (NCBI): domain Eukaryota; kingdom Viridiplantae; phylum Streptophyta; class Pinopsida; order Pinales; family Pinaceae; genus Picea; species Picea engelmannii. Next base: position 35,198 of record ML778814.1, read on the forward strand.
ATATGTCAATTTTAACATTTAATAAACATTAATATATAGATTAAATTAAATTATTTCTAAACCAAAATACTTTATTTAAATTGTAAATGATTTTTTTTTAAAAAGGTGGAATTTTGGGCGCGAAGCTCTGCAAATCATAGGTTAGGGTTCTATCTCTTCGCCAAGTTTAGGGTTTGAGGCCTCTCATGGCTGCGGCTGGAGGAGGGACTACAACTCCCTCCTACAACAAAGTTTTATCTAGCCACTGGAATGGTCTAATGTAAGACCTTGTTTCCCCCAGTTTGTAATTAATCATAAAATAGGAATTACCATGCTAAAGAATGTGGACAATGTAAATGTATTATTGTTTGAGTTGCTAATAATTAACTGTGGGGGTGAAGCCTTGAAAGTACTGGCCATGATATCACTAGAGGAAGAATGTGAAAACTATACAAGAGGGTTCATTATATCAAATAACCCCAAATTTCCCTTGATGAGGATGATAAACCTCCTTCGGATCCCAATGAGAGAAATCAGTTAAGGAAGAAAAGGCTAGTGGTTGAATTATCAACTACCCTCATGAATGGGAGCATGGGCTAGCCGTAGAATGTCCGCCCAAAGTACCACAAAGACCTACAGACCCGAGGTTCCTTCTGATAGAAGGAACATGATGGGTCGAGAACCTTCCAAAAGAAGGAAGGTAAGATAGATACACACGAAGAACCATAGAGGACGGGGGGAGGAGAGGGAAAGCTTGTAAGGGAGTGGTGTGGAACTCTCTAGCGAGAGGAAAAACAAAAGGCTGGGAGTTTGATGTTGGGCGAGCATTTGATAAACCTTGTCGAGGCCATAACAGAGAGAGAGAAATCCCTGAAAGTTCACAGAGAACAAAACCTGAGCAGAAGATGGAACAAACAAAGGATCCTTGAGAACTGCGAGAGTTCCCTGGTGATATCATGGCTTGACACAGGGGTGGCCAGAGTGATAAGAATGAATGCCTCTGAGCCTATGGTAGGGTTGAAGGACGAACACCCACAGTCAGTTAGTTGGTGACAACCTGTAATAGATAAGTAATCGCATATCTGGTGTGTTTAAGTAGTAATGTGAGTTAAAGTTAGATATGATGTGAATGACCTAGAGATGGTTATGATTGCTTAACTATTCATACTGTATTCCTTCTTTTGTATCTACTTGATTGTGTAATTAGGCAAGTAGGAAATCATATAGATATGACATGTTTTATACTCGTAAATGATTGTGTCCTGTGGTGGCATAAGCCAGAGTCACAAACTGTGTGTTCGTCGACCGTGGACACAGTTTCATGTACGCATGCCAACCTTCCTAATCATTTTGAGTCCCTTCGAGGACAAAGTATATTAAGCTCAGGAGAGGTAGTGCAGATATGCACAGGTTCCCTACAAGGCAAGCAGAGACCGAGACCCACTTAAGTCCTAGACTTGATGAATGAGAGCAAGGGGTGCATGAAAGAATCTTCTAAGAGTCAAGTCCAACGCGTTAACGCCTCGACTCCTTCAGTCTTTGCAAGTTCGACGAACGTTGGTAGCCATCGTGAAGGGGATGAATCCTATGAAATCCGAAACCCAAAGTCGCAATGCAACCTGGACCGTAGATCCAAGGATCTATTGGGATCCACCTTGATCGTTGGATCTACTAGTTCGGGAGTTCGCGCATCGGGAAGATTACGGGTTGGTGCAACCAAAACCCCCAAAACCCAAAGTTGCAAAATAACATGGATCGTTGATATAAGGATCTATCGGGATCCACCTTGACCGTTGGATTTTCTAGTTTGGGAGTTCGCGCATTGGGAAGATTACGGGTTGGTGCAACCAAAACCCCCGAAACTTGAAGTCGCGAAGCACCATCGACCGTAGATCTAAGGACCCTTGGAGACCCCTCTCGACTATTCGATTGAGGAAATGTGGGTATCATATCGAGAGCACATACGGATGCACGTGTCGAATGATGGTGTTGCCAGGTGTGGTGCAACAGTGGAACCTCGAGAAGAGATTGTGAACCGTCCATTGCGGTAGGACATGTGGTGGGAGATCAACACTTCGTTGACTCATAATTGGAGAGAGTCAAAGGTAGAGTGGTTCGAACTTGTGAAGTTCACACTCGTGAGTTAATATGAGTTGTTAAATCGTGGAGAATTATGAGTCGTCGATCTGACACCAGGTGTTCGGGGATCGGGAAAACATAGGTGAACTCCTTTCCAATTCCCCAATACACGAAGTCCCGAAGTGCCTTTCAGATAGGCATAAGAGGAAGGGGCTTACTCAGGAGACTAGCACCCTTTATGTATTTTTCTTAGGAAGGGAAAAGGCACCTCAAGGAAAAGCGCGTGTAGGTTGTCTCAAAGCCTGCGCCAGGGGATTAAAAGGACTTGCAGATTTGTTTCGTGGAGGTTCCAACAGGGAACCAAAGAGATGCTTCATCTCAAGAATAGGAGATGATCCATTGACCGAGAGGTCAGCAGGCCCCACCGAGTTGGAAGCTTGTGGGCTGCATGAGGAAAAAATGAAATTTTTATTATGCCCTGTCGTGGGTGTGTGACATCTAAGCGACCACCCTCTGAATCAGAATGACAATAGTCAAAACAGATTCATTGCTCTAGGAAACGGTAAGGGTAAAAACCCAAGTGTTGGCATCCAACCAACAAATCGAGGGAAAATATAATAGAACCAGAATAGTTCTGGAGCCACCCTAAGTTGCCTCCCCAAAGTTGAAGAGAATCCAAAGTATGAAATCACCTCTGCCAAAATCAGAAGCTACATAAAATTTGTGCAAGATCATGCCTTCATAGGAAAATTCATGGGAATCTGGCCTACTAAGAAAGCTCTCACCTGGTGGATAAAAAAAACTTGGAAACCCAAGGGTTAGATCGACCTCAAGTCGAGATCTAAAGGGTGTTTTCCAACAATTTTTTCCAGTTTGGAGGACATAGATCAAGTCTTAGAAAATGGACCATACTTCTTCAACTCATCATGGCTCCATTTTTGTCCACGAATGGAGCGCTTCATCCCAAGGAAGGAGGACTTCACCATTGCACTTGTTTGGATCTGCCTATATTCGCTTCCACATGAGTTCTAGGATGAGGAAATTCTAGAGGGAATTGGAAATACACTATGATTATTTGTGAAGATATTTGAGGTCACCAAGGAGGGTTATTGCACTTCCTATGCCCGTATATGTTTATACATGATCCTCTCCAAATCCCTCCCAGATTTAATCTATCTGACCTATGAAGACAATAAATGGGTTCAAACTTTGGACTGTGAGCACATACCCTTTCATTTTCGTAGATGCCATGAGAATGACCACCTCTTCAGAGATTGTCCCTTGAATTCCCAAACACATCATACCCCTTCCTCAAGAGATGTTGGTGGCTATGATAAAGTTTCATCCAGAAGGAAACCTTGAAGAAACACAACTACTCTACACCCCAACAACAACATCAAAACAAGAAACACCTTTGAAACTCTCTCCCACAATGATGAAGTAAGGGACGACAATCCTCACAAGAAAACTCACGCAGAAATAGGGCCCAAATGAAAACTATACTCAGGATGATAATGCCAAGTGTCATAAAACCATGGGTCCAAATCCCCTAGACCTGGTAGATGGAGAAGAGTAAATGAAGGAGGAATACCCCGAGCTAACTGATTTAGAAGATTGCGATGAGATGGATTTGGGAAAATTAGATCTTCAATCCATAGAAACTTTTTGTGAGTGAAAAGACCCAAAATCCATCCTAGAGTAGCAGGTCCAACTACTAAAAGATTCCCTAGTTCACAATTTTTTTTACAGAGAATCAAACTCCAAAGGTAAGAAATATATTCCCAATTTAGGAATCAAAACTCATTCCTCTCACTATAACTCTAAACCCCCCAAGGAGTAGAAAGAAATAGGTCGCAGAAGTAATAAGAAACTTCTACAGGAATTGGGTGAACTTTTAGTTAATGCAGGCCGCATTTTCTTGATGACTGACAAATTTCTTCCAACCCCCCCCCCTCACGTTTCTCGTGAAGATTCTCTCTGGGAACAATCGAAGCATCAATGGTAAAACCAAACATAGTCTTCTTAAGAAAAAAATCCTCAAGGAAAAACCAACCATAGTCATGCTTCAAGAAACATAATTTCTAAATAATATTTTGTATATTCTGGAAACCCACATATAAAAGGGATCTCAATCCATTTCTCTTGACACACAGGGTGACACAGAAGGCATTGCTCTCCTTTGGAACCCGACTGAAGTTTGCTTGTATAACTTCTTCTCAACCAAGCATACTCTTTCAACTTGCTTCCAACTAGTGGGCTCTTCATAATTTAACTTCCTCACCAACGTCTATGGGCCCCACTCCATCCCATAAAAATTCCACTTCCTTAACTCTATCCAAAATCTCAAGCCCATCATTGGAAATTCTCATTGACTCATTGGTGGGGACTTCAATATTATTACTTTCCTTGCTAAAAAAAGGGGCAGTGTCAGAAGGCTAGATCGTGACTGTTTACTCTTCCTTGACACCATTCAACTTCTCAATCTGATAGATATAGAGACAGGAAATGGCCTTCACAGTTGGAACAATCAAAGAGGAGGGAAACACTAAGCAACTTCTAGACTAGACCGTTTCTTGTTCTCAGAATCATTAATGCTAGCTGGTATTCAATTACCAACATCCATTCTCCTAAGTGGAGGCTCAGATCATTATCTTATCAAGCTATATATTGACCTTAAGGGAAGTCCCCTCAATTGGCCTTTATGATTCAAAATCTTCTACCTCAACCACCCCAAATTCCAAGAAAACATAAAACAATGGTCGACAAAGTTCGACACAAACTCCTGCTCCCCAATGTAGAGGTTTCAACAAAAGATTAAGCAAATCAAGCAAAGACTCAAAATATGGAACACAAAAGAAATTGGAAATATCTTTAAAGTTCAACAAGAGTTGGAAAATCAAATGGACTAGGTCCAACAAGCAATGATCATGAAAGGAAGAACAAAGAAACTACTAATTAAGGAGGAAATGCAACTTCAATTCTAGCTTGACATTAGGAACAAGCAGGAAGAGCAACTTTGGAAGGAAAAATTGAGGGTCACATGGCTCAAAGAGGGTGAAAATAATTCAAAGTTATTTAATCGATCTATGGTGCAATGAAAACATCACAATCACATCACCTCGCTAAAGGACAACCAATGTAACATTCTCATTTAACATGTAGAAATGGAACAATAATTGGTTAACTTCTTCAAATCTCTCCTCACCGAGCCTAAAGAGAAAATAAAACCTGCAATTGAGAAAATCACCCACCACATCCCCCATCTTGTCTCCCTGGAATAAAATGAGGCCTTGATGCATCCCATCTCCCCGAAGGAGGTGGAACAAGTGGTCTTTAAAATTCCTAAAGGAAAATCACCAACCCTGAATGGCTTAACTACTGATTTCTTTCAAGCATGTTGGTCAATCATAAAACTTGATGCGTGGGGCCTGGTTGAGGATTCTCACCATTTTTCTAATGGTCTTCCAACCCTGAATGCCACCTTCCTTTCCTTGATCCCTAAGGAGGACAAACTATAATACCCAAGTAAATTCCGCCCAATTTCCATATGCAATGTAGTTTACAATATTATCACCAAAGTCATTGCCAATCGCCTAAAATACCTACTACCTTTCGTCATATTCTAAGAAAAAATTGGTTATGTGGAAGGTCAACAAATATTGGATGGGATTATCCTCTCCCATGAAGTAATCCATTCCCTTAAAACCACTAAATTCTAGGGCAGGCTCATCAAATTAAACATGTCCAGAGCTTTTGAAAAACTAAGATGGCAATACATCCACCATACTCTTGAGGCCTTTGGTTTCTCCCCTCTTTGGATCAAATGGGTGTTTACCATAACATCCTCAACCATATTCTTCATCATGGTCAATGAATGTCTCTCAAAGACCTTCTCCCCTTCCTGGGGTATTGGATAGGGTGACCCTCTCTCATCTTTCCTCTTCATTTTGATGGTAGAAGGTCTTGGTAGAACTATTAGAGAAGTTGTAGAAGATAACAAAATCATAGGTCTTCGAATGCATGACATTGATCTCCCCATATCACACTAGTATTTGGTCCATGACACCATTCTCATGGCCCAACCCACTATTCATGAATCCAAGACCATTCAATAGGTTCTTTCAGACTTCATAGAGGCCTCAGGTACTACTATCAACTTATCAAAATCTCAATTATTTTTCTTTAACACGACTCATGCTATTCAAGTTCACATTTCTAATATACTTGGATTTCAAAGGAGTTCCCTTCCATCCAAATACATTTGTGCCCCCTTAATTGATAATGGATTTCATAATTCCTCCTGGGAAGACCTCCTATCAAGAATGAAAAGAAAACTTGTCAGGTGGTCCTTTAGATCTCTCAACACCCTAGGGCGCCTGTTGTTACTCAAATATGTCCTGAAAGCGATGCCTCTCTATTTATTCTTATCTCTTGCAGATCCTAAAACCATTCTAAAAGTGGTCTACAACCTCCAAATAACCTTCCTTTGGGAGGGAGTGCGCAAATACTGAAAAATGGGCATTGGTATCTTGGGAATTTTTTTTCTTTCCAAAACTCAAGGGAGGACTAGGGCTGCAAGATCCAAAAATTTTGAGTTCGTTCCTCGACGCTAAAACTTGGTGGAGGTAGCTCAATACCAAAGAAAACCTCTTGAGTTTTCCATGTAGAAAACAATCTTACACTCACATAGAGCCCCACAACCTCATCAGACTAGAAGGTAACATTCAAGGTTCCCATTTGGAATGTTGTCTGGAACAACATAGACCTCATGCATCGACACTGCTTCTTGGATATTAGAGAGGGAAATCATTCATTATTCTTGGATGATGCCTGGCAACAACTCCCCCCCCCCTTCACTCTCAACATGGACTCAAATCCCTATGAGCCCAAATGATATCAAGAAAAAAATGTTGGCTTCTGTTAGAAAAACAGGATCATGGAGAAATAAAATAAAACAAATGCGTAAATAAAACATAGAAGATACACAGTACAATAGAGACATAGATATACGTGTTTCACCCAGTGTGGGCTATGTCCACTAGAGAAATTGCCAAGTCCTTCCTTTATTATTATCCAACAAATGAAGGGATACAACTTACAACACACCCGCTCTAACGTCCTCTTCTTTCCCTCACAGACTCCTCTCTCAGAATACAATATTCGTTATCGCACACAACCGTAGTACAATTCCCTCATACATAAAAGAGGGTTTCCTTCTAGGGAAAAAATCCCTAACATAACTTCTACCATCATATATGCAACCTTATAATGAATGGTCCAGATTGACTACAAAATTACAATATTTTACAAGGCTTCCCCACTGGACCCTCTCGATGAAAATAGTGGGGGGGAAATCCCCCCCACACCCCACCGTCAGGAAATGGAATCCAAACATGGCTGAAACAAACCTATGAATCAAGAAGATAATCAGGCTCCACAACCAACAATCTCCCACTTAGAGACTGATCATGATAACTCCACTATTGTTGTACTTACTGGACTATGATACACCTTGGACCTTGCAAATTTATCATCTTCACCTTCATGCTGAAGACCAACTGAAACTAAGCAGGAACTCAGTTTCTCCCTGGTTACTACCTTTGTTAACATGTCTGTAGGATTCTGGACAATATGTATCTTTTCCAACTTCAAATGTCCATCTTCCAAGACGGATCGTATGAAATGGTACCTGAGTTGTATGTGCTTAGTATTAAAATGGAAGGTTGAGTTCTTTGCAAGATGAATGGCACTCTAGTTGTCACAGTACAACCTGTTATTCTCCTACTTCTTTCCCAATTCCTCCATAACCTCTGTAACCAAATCATCTCTTTACTAGCCTCTGTAGAAGCAACATACTCTGTTTCCATTGTTGAAAGTGCAACAACCTTTTGCAGTTTTGAAATCCAACTTACTGTTGTTCCACCTATAGTAAAAACATACCCTGTGGTGCTCCTCCTACTATCTTTATCACCTGCCATTTCTGAATCAACATATCCCTATAGAATAGTGTTTGAAACTCCAAAACATAATGCATAAGTACTAGTACCTCTCAAATACCTGAGAATCCACTTTATTGCCTCCCAATGTTCTTTACCTGGATTGTTCATATAACTATTGCTCACAACTCCCACTACATGTGCAATATCTAGTCTTGTGCAAACCATAGAATACATCAAGTTTCCAACTACTGATGAATAAGGGAACCTGGACATGTATTTTATTTCCCCTTGTGTCTTGGGTCAAGTTTCCTTGGTTAATTTGAAATGGCTAGAAAAAGGTGTACTAACTGGTTTTTCATTTTTCATTCTAAACCTCTCCAACACCTTCTCTATGTACTCACCCTGAGACCATGTCAATTTGTGATTTTTCTTGTCTCTTGTTATTCTCATACCAAGAATTTTCTTTGCAGCACCCAAATCCTTCATCGCAAATGAATTAGCTAATTTCTTCTTGAGCACATTTATATATTGCATATTAGATACCGCAAAAAGCATGTCGTCTACATACAATAGAAATATAATATAACTTCCATTTTCTATCCTTTTAAAATAAACACAATGATCAGAATGACATTAATATAACCTTGTTCTTGTTGGGCATGTGTTATATTCTTTGCACGACTAGTAGTGTTTATGTTGCACTGGGTGCGTGGGGGGGAGGGCGGCTGCCAGCCCCCCCCTTGGGGGATGATAGCCCCCCACGCGGGGGTTTGGGGGAGGCACCCTTGAGAAATTTTTTTCCTCAAGAAACGTGTCACATTTTTACCTCGATTTTTGTGTCTATTGTTGGTCAGTTTTTCAGCACATGGTTTTTTGTTGATGGTTTTCTATTTCCGGTTAAGGAATTCAAACTGTTGACTAATCCAGGTCATTTGGTTAGGGTTTTGGATGTCGATGGCCCCTATATGTATATTGTATTGTAAACAATGTAACACAATGAATGAATATAAAATATGTTGGTTTTCCCGGTTTTGGGTTTCCAGGGGAAAAATCTATGTGTAACGTGTGTATTTTCCATTGTATGTGAAAATATGTTTGTAGTAAATATTGTACAAGGTTAAAATCTACATTTGGTATTAGAGCTTTGTTGGCTTCAAGGGGACTCCTTTGTGGTCAAGGGTTTGGATTGGGACTGTGATAAGCCTTGTTACAATGGGAGATCTATGGTATTGATTTTTCAGGTGAAAAGAAATGGCGAGCAATTAAAAAATGGAGATCGAGAAGTTCAATGGGAAAATGTTTGAGCTGTGGAAGCTCAAGATGGAAGATCTGTTGGTGGACAGAGACTAGTGGATTGTAGTGGATCCATGTACTGCAGCTACAAGAACTTCAATAGATGACTGGAAAAAGTTGGATCAGAAGGCGAAGAGCACAATCCAACTGTGTCTCTCAGACTCAATATTATTGCATGTGTCAGAGGAAGCTACAACCAAGGATTTATGGGATAAGTTGGGGAAGTTGTATCAGTCCAATGTTAGTGTTTCATGGAAACCTACACATGAGATCCAGTTAAATCATACACAAACAAATCTTATCAAGAAAAGGAAGAGAGATCCACAATGAATATTTAGAATCAATGCATATTATGATCTTATCAATGAGTGAGTGATCTTCACTCACATAGGCAATGACATCCTATAATTAGGAATACATGCATAATAGTGATGGTCTAAGATCAGAAAGTCTAAAATAGAAATGGCCAGTTAAATCCCACTTAACTAATGTTACTCCCACTGAACTAGTGTGTTGAAAATAGAAATTTCTCCAACACCCCCCCCCCCCNTCACTATGGAGTAAAAAATGTGTCCTGGCTACTAGGCCATTTTAGGTACTCATGTACAATGAAACTAATGAACACTGAATAAAAATGAGAAAAGAGGGAAAACCATGTGGGAACAAAACCCCCCCTCAAAAGATAATGTATCAAAAGAAGAAAATGGCAGTTGCTGGGAAACTATGTTCTTCATTGTAAGATGATCCCACAAAGTCTGAAACTTCTGCTCACTGAAAATCTTCGTGAAGATGTAGAAATATTTATGGATTTGATGAAGTCCTTTGGTAACCTGTTGGTCCTTGTACCTCTTGATCCTATGGACCCATTTGCACCTGAAAATATTCATTTCTGGTGGAAGTGGAACTAGATTCCAAGTCTAGTTCTGTAGGAGTGATTCATACTCCTTCTGTATGGCTACTTGCCATAATGGATTTCTCACAACCCTATTGTAGTTCTGTGGATCACTATATTGAACCATATAGCAATGCATGGGCATCACAGGTTCTGAAGATGAAAATACATGAGAAGGCTCCTCATGCTGAGATCAAGTCCTCCTTGAATCTAACAGATTCCCTGCAAGGTTGTTTGTTGCCTGAAGTGTGAACTATGCCTTCTTAGGCATCTGCTGAAGCTTCATCGCTGGGTTCTTATCTGGCTGTACTACCTGCTTATTTCCATGTACATAATCTAAGTGTATGGAATCATCTTTGATGTCTGAAACTGATGGAAGAACAAGAGTATATGCATGTTGCATTGAAGGTGCATGCAAAGTACTCTCCTTATGTGTAAGTAGAAAATATGAGTCATCCTCAAAAAACTTAGTGAATTTATACAACCTTGACTTGTGATCCACCTCACCAATTGCAATAATGGAATTGTCATCCATGCTAATTACTGAAACTGAATTTGATGTAAATTCAACATTTTTACCATTCTAAGTGATCTGATAAACTGAGAGTAGATTCATAGAAAGCTTTGAAGCATGGAGAACATTCTCAAAACTTCCATTGTGGAGTTCCACTCACCCTTCTCCTACTACTTCTACTGGAGTATCATCCCCCATGAGAATAAGGGGTCTTGAGCATGGACTCAAGGAAGAGAAAACTTCCTCTTTCGCTGCCATATGATGGGATGCACCAGAATCTATAATCCATGAATCATATGAGGAATTAATTGCAACCAAAGCATGATGATTACCTTTCTTCGGAGCAAGATCTTCTTCTTTCTGCTTCTTGAATCCCTCTGGAATGAAGTTTCCAAGGTTGTTCTGCTGAAGTGCATGTGCCATAAGATCGATTTGTTTCTTCATGCATGTGGATTCTTCATGATTCGGTTTATTGCATTAAGTGAAATGCTTTGCCTTCTTCTTCTTCTTGGAATCTGAAGAGTCTTTGGAACCTGAAGAATCATTAAAGGGTTTGGAATATCCCTCCTTCTCGTTCTGTTTGGATGACCATTTTCCATCATGCATGGTGAGTGCATGTGCTTTGGGATCTTTCATGAGGCCCATTTGTATAAGTTTTGTCTGCTCTTGTGTAAGATACTCAATCAACTGAGCTAACATAGGCATTTTCCAATTTGTTCCAAAAAGACATCTGCCAGAATGGAAATTGGATACATATACAACGTATTCTAATCCTAGCTTGGCCAAGACTGTTAGAATAAATTGTTTCTTTTGTGTAGACTTATCAATACCACATTCACCCAAGCTCAATATCAAAGATTTAAATTTAGTAAAAAAATCTTGTATATTATCAAAACTTTTAGGGTCTAAGGTATTCAACTCTACCTCAAGCAAATGACCTCACATCTCATTCTGCTTTCCAAAGAGTCCTTCCAGGGTGGTCCGGATCTATTTTGAAGTCTTGCATACGGCAACATGAAATTATAGATCAGTGAAGATTAACTCAAGAAGTAGTCTCGTGGCCTCATCCTTACGGTTTTCCCATCTCATCTTCTCAATCGTTGATGTAGGTTCTGTTTCTGTCGCCATCGTCAAATTATACAGTCATTTCCTTCTGAGTTGGAATTCTACCTTGAGCTTCCAATCAAAATAATTGTATGGTGTGAGAATTACCACCAAGTTTGACTGTATAATAGTTGTCTTATCCATCTCTCCCACTCTTTCTAAGAAACCCTAAAAATTTACTCTCAATCTGCAAGTGAAAAATTAAGAAATCACGATAGAAAGGACACTTTAAGTGAAAATTCATATCAGTTTCAAGAGATGATATTCTGACTTACTTTCTGATCAAACGGTGATGAATCTCTCCAAACGGTTAAAAACCCACTTGCATAATAGGTCGATTTACTTCTCACACAAGTCGTTTCCTCAAAAACTTAATATTTTAGGAGCAATTACTGTAGAAAGGTACAGCCACAGATTCGTATCAGTTTCAAGAGGCTATCTTGCAGGTTACTTTCTGAGCAAACGGTTGAAAACCCACTTGCAGAATGGGTTGATTTACGTCTCTCACGGGTTGTTTCCTCAAAAACTTAATATTTTGGGAGAAATCATTGTAGAAAGGTACGACCACAAATTCGTATCAGTTTCAGTAGGCTATCTTGTGACTTACTTTCTGAGAAAACGGTGAGGAATCTCGCCAAATGGTTGAAAACCCACTTGCAGAATGGGTCGATTTACTTCTCAGGTGAGATGTTTCCTCAAAACATTAATACTTTTGGAGAAAAAACTGTTGAAAGGTATGACCACATATTTAGCTCGCTGAAACTCCAATTTTTCTTATTCTCTGGCTTGTCTGGCTTGCTCCAAGCACCATAGCTCTGATACCATGTCAGTGTTTCATGGAAACCTGCACAAGAGATCTAGCTAAATCATACACAAACAAAGCTTATCAAGAAAAGGAAGAGAGATCCACAATGAAGAATGAGAATCAATGCATATTATGATCTTATCAATGAGTGAATGATCTTCACTCATATAGGAAATGACATCCTATAATTAGGAATACGTGAATAATAGTGATGGTCTAAGATTAGAAAGTCTAAAATAGAACTAGTCAGTTAACTCCTATTGAATTAGTGTTACTCCCACTGAACTAGTGTGCCGAAAATAGAAATTTCTCCAACATCCAAGTCCCTAGTAAATAAACTATTCCTGAGAAAGAAGTTGTATAACCTGAGGAAGAGAGATGGAGACTCGGTAGAAAAGCATTTGAACACATTCAATACTATGGTAAGTTAGTTAGTATCTATTGAGATTAAAATTTCAGATGAAGATAAGTGTATTAGTTTACTGTGTTCTTTATCATACTCGTGGGATAGTCTAGTTGTGGCCATAGGTAGTAATACAACTTTCTTGAAGTTTGATGAAGTGGTCTCATCCTTGTTGTCGGAGGAGACGAGGTGAAAGAACACGGAAGGACAGAGCATAGATACATTATTTTCAGGAGGACGCTCCTAGGAAAAAAATAGATCTAAGCTCTCAAGTGGGAGATCTAAGTCTAAGGGTAGATCTAAATCTCCCAGAAATTTTGTAAAGGTATGTTGGAGATGTGGAAAAGAAGGGCACTACAATAAGTAGTGTTGATCCAAAGTTGAGAAAAAGAAGGGTTTTGAAGAATCTCCTTCTACAAGAGAAAAGACCTCCAAGGAAGAAGGAGAGGATGTGTACTAGTCTTCTTTAAGCACACATGCAGATCTTGAGGCATGGTTGGTTGACTCAAGTGCATCCTTTCGTATGACTCCCCACAGAGAGTGGTTTTATGAATATGAAAGGTATGATGGAGGTAATGTTTTCCTAGGTGATGATTCGAAAACCATAATCATAGGACGAGGAAAAATAAAGTTGAGGCTCATAGATGGAAGGATTAGAACACTGCCTGGTGTTATGCACATCCCAGGTTTGGCCAAAAATTTGATTTTTGTAAGTAAAATGGACGATGCAAGGGAAATTTTTTTTTTTGAAAAGGAAACCTGCAGGATGGTTCGAGGAGCAATGTTGTTGTTGAAGGGAGTTCGGTTTGGAACTCTGTATAAGATGCAAGGAAGCACTATTAGTGATGGGTGTAATAGTTCCATTGTTCCTGATATTAGAGTTGAAGAAGAAAGAACTCCTACAATATTTGGAGAAAAGGTTATGTTGTGGCATAAAAAACTGGGGCATATCGGAGAGAAGGGTCTTCGACTACTACACGGTAAAGGTATGGTTGAAGGTATGTCTAATTTCTCTCTGGATTTTGATTTCTGTGAACATTGTGTATATGGGAAGCAAAATCAGGTAATATTCCCCTCTGGTACAATGTGGACAGAAGAAATTTTTTAGCTAGTTCACATTGATGTTTTTGGACTTGTATCGGTCCCATCATTGGGAAAATTTGTGTACTATGTTGATCCAAATGGATCTCGGTGGACATCCACCTTTTCTGTCGAATCACCATTTTGAGCCTATGGTTTTGATAAAGCATGACATTCACCCTTTTGGTGGGGAATAGAATGTAATGTCATCTTCATTTGTTAATTACAGACATCATGTAATGGTCCTATGTACATGCCTACAACATAGTATTAATGCACCGGATCCCATTAGAACTCCGTAGTTAAGAGCGCTCGGGCTAGAGTAGTATTGGGATGGGTGACTGCCCAGGAAGTCCTAGTATTTTACATGCCTATGACATTTTATAAACATAGTCCAATTTATCCCACATGCATCATGGAAACTGTTCTCCTCTCACTCTCTCATATATAATTTTATAAACATAGTCCAATTTATCCCACATGCATCATGGAAATTGTTCTCCTCTCGCTCTCTCATATATAATTGAGGTGAAGGAGGCCCTTTAAGAATGCAATCGAGTGTGATGTAAAGCTTCTTGTGAATGAAATGTAGCCAACATATCTTTCTTTTTAGAGATAAGCCACCCCATTTTTCCAGTTTGTGTTCTACAATGTTTTTCTATCTTATTCAGTAATAGAAGTTGTGTTTCACTGTATTTCTGTGTTCTCTTCTATATTTTTATGTATTTCATTGTTATATCTTGGTTACATTTTTGCCTTCATGTCATTCTCAAAATAATCCGGATCAGTGGTATCAGAGCAGTCTGCTCCTTGTCATTTCTCAGAGCAGGTCCTCGACGAGGTCAAGGTAGCCCAAACGCCCTCCCATGGCGGAAGAAAAGAGAGATGACAGAGAAAGAGATCCTTTCAAGACGTTGCTCGAGGAATCCCTCTTGCGAGAAAGGAATGAGATGATGAACAATTTTCCTCATATCCTTCGAAGACTACCGATGGCGACAACCGACACATCTTTGACAAACAACAATTTTGCAAGTGCAACACCCTTCAAGGTACAAGTCAATTTTGATATCCCTTTATTTGAAGGCCAGATAAATGCAAATGCTCTAGAAAAATGGTTGAATCTGCTAGAAGGTTATTACTCTGTCCAAAAAATTTCTGATAGTGAAAAGATCACCTTCGTGCTCCTTAAATCCCTTCCCCATGTCAGATCTTAGTGGGAAGGTTATTGGGAGAGGTACACCATGGATGAATCTACACTATTTGGGAGAAAACCCACTTGGACGACCTTTGTAGATGCCCTAAAGGAGGAGTTCTACCCTATTGGAAACTATGATGACCAATACATGAGATGAACAACTTTGCGTCAGAAAAGATATCAGACGGTGGCAGAGTGCACCAACATCTTTCATACCTTGTGCTCAAATTTGGGTATCAAAGACTCCGAGCGACACCTGGTTTTGAATTACCGCAGTGGTCTACACAAGCACATAAAAAAAGAGATGGATTTATTGGACATATCCTCACTGGGAGATGCTTATCGATATGCAGTCAAAATTGAGTAGAAATTCAAGCAACAGAGTAAGTGGGAGAAGCATGGACAACGTAAGGAAGTCCAACGTTAAGAGAGCCAATACCAGATGCAAGAAAAGAAGGGTAACATGAATTCTAGGAAAGATAGAGGAAGGTGGTGTGAGTTCCACAATAGCCTTTGGCACAACCTTGATGAATGTCGCTCAATACAATCATTGGTGGTCGAGCTCAAAGAAAAAGAGTTGAACTCTGACTTGGATCCTGATTTAGAAAATAATAAAAGGAGATAGATCATTGATGAATAACCCACTGCTACTGTCGTAACTGCAACAATCCAAACAAAAGAGGATCTTGAGAAGGGGGAGTGACTCTTAGATTCACAAATGTGGGTTAAGGGGACCCCGCTGCATTTTGTTGTTGATAGTGGAAGCCAAAAGAACATCATCTCAACAGAGGTTGTCAAGCAATTGGATTTTCCAACAACACCACAACTGCAACCAGACAAAATTAAGTGGCATCGCCAGTGTCAATATCTTTGTGCCAACTAGAAGTGTCACCTATCCTATGACATCAAGCTCTTCAAGGATGCGGTATTGTGTGATGTTTCCCCACTGAAGTCTGTGATGTTCTATTAGGCCAGCCATATATGTGGAGGAATCATGTTGTTTATGAGTCTCAATCTCGTAGTGTGATTGTTACTCTGGGGGATCAGCTATACCGGATACCAGAGGTAGTTCTGACTATTGTCCCACCAAAACAATGCCACACAGTAATCTCTCATACTGCAAAGTTTAGCCTCTTCACAATCCGATCAGAAGGTGAACATAAGGACACTGCAACCACTGCAGCCTTAGCCCAATACCTTTCTATCCAATAGAAGCAGATCAACAAGATTGTAGAAGAGTACAAAGATGTTCTTGTTGCACCTACGGGGGTGCCTCCACACTGCCCAGTCAAGCAAGGTTATAACAAGACCCTTCATACTCTTCATGGTGCATCTTCACCAACAAAGTCCTCACAGACTCAGGTAGATCATGAAACTATATTGGTTGAACAGATTCAACCCCTTCAACAATAGGTTCATGATAGCCTTCAACAAGCTAAGCATGACAACTTCTTCGTCAAGGCAAGCAACACACTAAGCTTAAGATTTAGTAGAAGTCTCCCCATCTCCCAAGGGAACTTGACGCAATGGGGACCATTGCTTCCTAAGGAGGGAGGAATGATCCAGATGGATCTCGATGGCCATCCACCTTTTCCACTGAATCACCATTTTGAGCCTGTGGTTTTGATAAACCATGACATTCACCCTTTTGGTGGGGAATGGAATGTAATGTCATCTTCAATTGTTAATTAAAAACATCATGTAATGGTATTATGTACATGCCTACAACATAGCGTTAATGCACCAGATCCCATTAGAACTCTGCATTTAAGTGCGCTCGGGCTAGAGTAGTACTGGGATGGGTGACCGCCTGAGAAGTCCTATTATTTTACATGCCTATGACATTTTATAAACTTAGTCTAATTTATCCCACATGCATCATGAGAATTGTTCTCCTCTCACTCTCTCATATATAATTGAGGTGAAGGAGGCCCTTTAAGAATGCAATCAAGTGTGATGTAAATCTTCTTGTGAATGAAGCGTAGCCAACATCTCTTTCTTTTTAGAGATAATTTACCCCATTTTTTCAGTTTGTGTTCTACAATGTTTTTCTATCTTATTCATTAATAGAAGTTGTGTTTCACTCTATTTATGTGTTCTCTTCTATATTTTTGTGTATTTCATTGTTATATCTTGGTTATATTTCTGCCTTCATCTCATTCTCAAAATAATCCGGATCATATGTCTCATTTAGAGATGACTTCTCGAGGAATAGTTGGATATATTTCCTTAGGAAGAAATATGAAGTCTTTGAAAGGTTTAAAGAGTTTAAGGCTCTTGTTGAGAATCAAAAAGAGAAAATAATTAAGGTGTTGATGATAGATAATGGAAGAGATTTCTACGGGAATGAATTTGAATAAGTCTATAAGAAGTGCGGTATAGCAAGGCAGAAGACTACTCCATATACACCTCATCAAAATGGAGTTGCTGAAAGAATGAACAAGACACTCATGGAAAAATCAAGGTGCATGTTTAGTGATGCCAGGTTAGGGCAAGAATTATGGGCAGAGGTAGTGGGTACTGCATGTTACCTAGTCAGCCGACCACCCTCATCAACACTGGATGACAAGACTCCACTAGAGGTATGGACTAGTAAGAAACCTTCTCTCACACATCTCAAGGTATTTGGCTGTGAGGCTTATGTTCATGTTCCAAAGGAAAGCATGAGTAAGCTAGATAAAAAGGATGGAAAATGTATCTTTATTGGGTATAAAGATGGTATCAAAAGTTATAATACTTGGAACCCAGAAACTAAGAAGGTTGTGTATAGCCGAGATGTGGTATTTAGAGAAATGAAGGATTTTGTTAAACATGAAGTCCTACCAAGTAAGGAAGAACCAAAGAAAATAGAGTTTGATTTAAAGGATGATGAATCAGACTCTACAGAAGAACATGAATCAGAAGACAAAGATCCTCATACTCTAGTGTTGAGGAGATCGGTTCGAGAAACAAGGCTACTAGAAAGATATACTCCATATAATTTCCATTCAAATTTTGCTTTGCCTATTACTGGTGATGATCCTAGAACTGTTAGGGAGGCAGTGGATTCAGAGGATGGAAAGCTCTGGAAAAATTCCATGGATGAAGAAATGCTATCCTTGGATAAGAATGAGGCTTGGTATCTAGTGGAGTTTTTGACTGGAAGAAATCCCATCGGAAGAAAATGGGTATTTAAAAAGAAGTTGAATGCGGAAGGAAAAGTGGAGAAATACAAAGCTCGGTTAGTAGGAAAGGGTTATTCTTAGATTGAGGAAATTGATTTTGGTGAGATTTTTTCTCGTGTTGCCAAGTTAACTTCTATAAGATTTATGTTATTTGTTGCTTCTGCATTTTATTTTGAAGTAGAGAAGATGGATGTGAAGACAACATTCCTACACGGGGATATGGAAGAAGAAATCTATATGAAGTAGCCATAAGGATTTTTTATGAAGGGAAAGAAGGAGATGGTATGCAAGTTGAAAAATTCCCTGTATGGTTTAAAACAATCACCAAGGATGTGGTATAAAAAGTTTGATACTTATATGTTGGGACTTGGCTTCACAAGAAGCAAAGAGGATCATTATGTGTATTTTAAATTAATTGGTGATAATTTTATTTATTTGGTCTTGTATGTGGATGACATGTTGTTGATAGGAAACAACAAGGAGATTGTCCAGGATGTGAAAACTCAGTTGTCCTCTAAATTTGACATGAATGAGATCGGTGCTTCAAATTTCATTTTGGGCATGGAAATTAAAAGAGACAAGAAAAAGAGGAAACTCTGGTTAAATCAGAGAAAATATGTCAAGACAATATTGTAGAGGTTTAATATGCACAAATGTAAACCGATCAAGGTTCCTATTCCCGTTGGTGTAAATTTATCCGCGGATCAATGTCCCCAAGACACATGAAGAGGAGGAGGAGGACATGTATCGTGTTCCATATGCGAGTGTAGTTGGAAGTTTGATGTATGCAATGGTATGTACTAGACTGGACATTGCACATCCAGTGGAAGTTTTGAGCAGGTATATGTCAAAACCAGGGAAGGAGCATTGGACAACATTAAAACAAGTTTTCAAGTATTTGTGTGGCACTACTAGATATGGATTGTGCTACCAAGAAAGACAGAGATTGGACAAAGTGTTGGATATACATGGATTTGTGGATGCAGACTGGGTTGGAGATCTATATCGTAGGAGATCTACAAGTGGGTATGTGTTTAACCTGTTTGGAGGAGAAATCAGTTGGATGAGAAAAATACAAGTTGTAGTGGCACTTTGAACTACAAAAGATGAATACATGGAACCCACTCATGCAAGTAAGGAAGCAATATGGCTACAAATATTGTGTTCAGGTATTGGGTTGGTACAACAAGCTGTAAGGATAGATTGTGACAGTCAGAGTGTAATTTTTCTGGCAAAGAACCCGACTTATCGTTCAAAGACAAAGCATATTGATATTCAATATCACTTTGTAAGAGACATGGTTGAAGAAAATAAAGTGTTGTTGATGAAAGTGGACACTTTGAAAAATGTTGCAATTTCACTAACAAAATCTGTGAGCACTGAGAAGTTCTCTTGGTGTAGAGGATCCATGGGCATTGTTGCCCTGGATTGTTGACTATGTAACCATGTAAACCCCTTACATTCAAATAAAACAACAAGTGGGAGAATGTTTGGAATGTGTTATATTTGGGAAACGGGTCACATTGTTTCGTAGATTTTCGTGTCCATTGTTGGGAGATTTTTCAGCACATGGTTTTTTGTCGATGGTTTTCTATTTCCGGTTAAGAAATTAGGGTTGTTGACTAATCCAGGTCATTGGCTAAGGAATGCATATGTTAAGGGTTGTTGACTAATCCAGGTCATTGGTAAACAATGTAACACAATGAATGCATATATAATATGTTGGTTTTCCCAATTTTGGGTTTCTAGGGTGTTGGCGTTCGGAAGTCACTCTTGGATTGCTAGCAGGAGCAGATCCCGAAGCCCATCAGATTTAATGTCACGGTTTGCTTTAAAGGTTGATCAAATGGAGGGAAACTCGGAACAACACAGTCTCAACTCCGAAACCAGACCAGGCATGCATGAAGGAGTGAGGTCCTGATAAACTCCAAACAGTGAGTTGTAATAAAGGTGAGTAGGTGGAAGACTTACGCAAGAAGGGCGCAATGATCTATTACAGACATCAAGTATGCAACAGACTGAAGAAGAAATGAATTCGAACACAAAATCCTTTTACATTCGAATACAAAAAACCAGGGGGCACGACAACGCCACAACAAATCCTTTATTGCGACAAGTTGCACTACTGTGAATCCTCAGGCAAAAGATGAAACAAAGATGGAAAAGAAAGAGAATTGTTTGTTATAAACCAAGAAATCTCAAACACAGAGGCATGTCCAGGAAACCAGAGTATTTGCTGAAATTACACAGTCAGGAGCTCAGCTCTACCATCGATGGATACAAAAATGGCAAGAATGCCTACATATACTCAAAATAACACAGCGGCGGAACCAAGAAACTGCATTGAAGGCTTTGCGTCTGCATGGCTTCTGACAACACGGAGCTGCGATCTTTGAATGGTCGTGCAACTTATGGCAGACGCGATCAGTCTTCTGACAGTTTATTCGGCGAATCGACGTGCTTTTAATCTTTTGCGGGACGTCCCCATTATGGCGGAGACGATGCCTAACCACCACCAACCGCTTCAATAACTACTTCTTGGGATCGATAACGGCCCAGCCAACTCAGCATCTCGAGATAGTGAATGCTTCTCGCGTTGCCACCTGGGACGATTGAATGGTTTGAGGGACGGGTATGAGGACCGTCGCGGAGGACGTGGTGTGTGGTAGGATTGATGATGAGAAGTGATAGTGATGACAAAAAAGGGGGAAATAGGGGATGATCCGTGGAAGGGGAAAGCCAAGTAGATGGGACGAAGACTGGAGAAACGGACTCACTTTCGGGTGAGAGCCTGATGTCGAAAGAAGGGGATGCGTGGTAGGCGATGAGTGGGTGATGAACAGAAGGGGAGGCCACGCGAGCCAGAGAGGAGGGATGGATAAATGACATATGGCAACAGGGGAAGGTGGGTGGTTGGAACGTGAAGTGACGGGAGGAGGTCCCACACTGGATAAGCTCAGGGCAGGTGAGAGGAGCGGGGCTGCACGAGCGCCGTTGATCCGGGCGCTGCGATTGTGGCCGTTGGAAGCTG
>ML778814.1:62224-73698 GCA_009831015.1 Picea engelmannii
GTGCAGGTGTTTCCCTCTGTGCAGCAGTAGTAATCAAAGGAGGAGTACTGAAACCTTTAGAGAGGGGAGTGACAAGGATCTCTCCTTCCGATACTAGACCAGGAGGGGAAAACTCAGCAGGAACACTCCCAAAGTTCAGAAAAAGGGGAACTTCAGAGGAAGGGCGACTAGGAAACAGAGAATCTGAAAATGGAGTTCTTACAGAAGGGGAGGGCGTATTACCTTTTTCATCGACATAAACTTCTTTTGCTGCTCTCTTTCCCTTTCTGCGCACAGCTTCCAAGTCCGCTTCCGGAGTGGCCAAGGGAAAATGTGGATTCAACCTCGTATGCCTGCCTCTCGACGCCACAACTGATAGAACAGGTTCTCCCCAACGGAGTCGTCACAGTGGAGTCGCCAGGTGCACAGTAGCAATCTTGGAGTTCTGATATCTGATGCATCTTCAGAAATCAGTTAGTCGTTGTCGTTCTGCCCAGGGAAAATATTCAACTTCGTCCCCGACAGCGGCACCAGAGATGTTGGCGTTCGGAAGTCACTCCTGGATTGCTAGTAGGAGCAGAGCCCGAAGCCCATCAGATTTAATGTCACGGTTTGCTTTAAAGGTTGATCAAATGGAGGGAAACTCGGAACAACACAATCTCAACTCAGAAACCAGACCAGGCATGCATGAAGGAGTGAGGTCCTGATAAAATCCAAACAGTGAGTTGTAATAAAGGTGAGTAGGTGGAAGACTTACGCAAGAAGGGCGCAATGATCTATTACAGACATCAGGTATGCAACAGACTGAAGAAAAAATGCATTCGAACACAAAATCCTTTTACATTCGAATACAAAAAACCAGGGGGCACGACAACGCCACAACAAATCCTTTATTGCGACAAGTTGCACTACTGTGAATCCTCAGGCAAAAGATGAAACAAAGATGGAAAAGAAAGAGAACTGTTTGTTATAAACCAAGAAATCTCAAACACAGAGGCATGTCCAGGAAACCAGAGTATTTGCTGAAATTACACAGTCGGGAGCTCAGCTCTACCATCGATGGATACAAAAATGGCAAGAATGCCTACATATACTCAAAATAACACAGCGACGGAACCAAGAAACTGCATTGAAGGCTTTGCGTCTGCATGGCTTCTGACAACACGGAGCTGCGATCTTTGAATGGTCGTGCAACTTATGGCAGACACGATCAGTCTTCTGACAGTTTATTTGGTGAATCGACGTGCTTTTAATCTTTTGCGGGACGTCCCCATTATGGCGGAGACGATGCCTAACCACCACCAACCGCTTCAATAACTGCTTCTTGGGATCGATAACGGCCCAGCCAACTCAGCATCTCGAGATAGTGAATGCTTCTCACGCTGCTACCTGGGACGATTGAATGGTTTGAGGGACGGGTATGAGGACCGTCGCGGAGGACGTGGTGTGTGGTAGGATTGATGACGAGAAGTGATAGTGATGACAAAAAAGGGGGAAATAGGGGATGATCCGTGGAAGGGGAAAGCCAGGTAGATGGGACGAAGACTGGAGAAACAGACTGACTTTCGGGTGAGAGCCTGATGTGGAAAGAAGGGGATGCGTGGCAGGCGATGAGTGAGTGATGAACAGAAGGGGAGGCCACGCGAGCCAGAGAGGAGGGATGGATAAATGACATATGGCAACAGGGGAAGGTGGGTGGCCGGAACGTGAAGTGACGGGAGGAGGTCCCACACTGGTTAAGCTCAGGGCAGGTGAGAGGAGCGGGGCTGCACGAGCGTCGTTGATCCGGGTGCTGCGATTGTGGCTGTTGGAAGCTGTACCCACAATTCCGGACCCCCCCCCTCGACTTAAAGGTAGAAAGGCGGGGGGGTCCGGAATGGTCTCCATCGCCGTTGATCCGGGCGCGCTCATCTGGACCATCGGAGAGATGAGCCCTCGATTTCGGACCCCCCCCCTCTTGTTTAAAGGTCGAAAGGAAAGGGGGGTCCGGATTTTTCTGTGTGCCGTTGATCCGGGCGCGCTCATCTAGACCGCCCAGTCTTGCGTGCTATTTACCACGGGCGCATTGTCGCCCGAAACTTTGGACAAGTGGGTTTTTAACCCATTCATTTGATATCTGACCCCCTTAGCGAGAAATATCGCTAACATAGGGGAAAAATCTTCATGTAATGTGTGTATTTGCCATTATATCTTTTATGTTCTTTTATTGAAAATCTGTTTGTAGTAAATATTGTACAAGGTTAAAATCTACAGTTCTGTCATAAACTTGTCAAACTTCAAATACCACTGCCTTGGAGCTTGATTTAGAACATACAAGCTCTTCTTCAACCTGCATACCAAATTCTCCTTTCCTTTGACCTCATACCCCTGTGGTTGATGCATATAAATATCTTCCTCCAAATCCCCATGGAGAAAAGTTGTTTTTACATCTAATTGTTCAAGATGCAAATATTCTACTTCCACAAGACTTAAAATAGTCCTTATTGAAGTCATTTTAACAACATGAGAAAATATTTTATCAAAATCTATACCTTTCTTTTGTCAAAACCCCTTTACAACAAGTCTGGCCTTGTACCGTTTTTTTCCTCCAGCTTCTCCCTTCAACCTGTAAACCCATTTATTCTGCAATTCTTTTTTTCCTACAAGAAAATGAACCATGTCCCAATTCTTCTTATTTACCAGGGAATCCATTTCCTATTTCATGCCTTGCTCCCACTTCTTTTTAGTGTCTACCTACATTGCCTCTTCATAACTTTCTAGTTCACCAAAATCAGTCAACAATAAATAATACAATGAAGGAGAGTATCATTCAGGGGGTCTACTTAACCTGGTAGATATTCTAACAATACTTGCAAGAGTTTGAGGTACTTATTGCTCCTGTCATTGTACATTTTTATTTTCTGGTACCTTTAGAATTTATTTTTGAGTGATCTCATCAAACACTGTGTATTTTGGTTTTTCTTTTTCCTATTTCTTTCCTTGCAATTGATCTTTGTACATGACATTCTCATTGAATACAACATATCTACTCCTAATGATTTTGTGATTTCCATGGTCCCATAAGTGATAACCAAAATCATTAACACCGTATCCAATAAAGGCACTGCTATCACCATAAAAATTTCCATGTGAAATCTCATTTTCAAGACTTAGCAAGGTGCTAAACTGATGTGGAGGCATGACTAACTAGAGGATTGGGCCAAATCTAGAAGGAGGAGGGTAAATATAGTGGTAGTGTGGAGTTAATGGGACCTGAGAGGTCATCGATCACAGGCAGTATAGATCAATGGTCGAGGATCGTTTCGGGGGGAGGACTTGCGCGGAAGATAATTTTCGAAAGAGGGTCGAAAAGTAAACCACATTTTTGGGTCAAGATCACGTGGTGCCACTGGGTGTATTTCGGGGTGAGAAATGAGTTGCCACAAACCACTTCCTCTCACCCTAAAATGAATAAAGTATATAAAGGGGCACTAGTCGCTTATTTTATTGTTTTTCAAATACTGCAATGTTGAAAGTTGGCGTGACCACTCCATTCGAACTGAAGATCAAAAGTACACCAAGCTCATGCCTTTTCCACTCGTTTACAAGTATTTTTCATCAACACCATGGACCCTATCATAATTTCAATAGAAGAGCAAGACCCCGTGTCAAACGAAGAAACCCTAATTGATCAAGATTCAGATGTGTTTGACACTGAAATCACTATTTCTCCCATCTCCATGTCCAGAGCTAATTTGTTCGATAATGTAGGGAAGCAGATACCCTTCCTTGAAGCAGTCCAAACCACTATAGTCCCTTACGCTATCGAGGTTGCGCTCCCTTTCCCCAAATTCATAGGTTGGTGCGCAGAGAAGTATTCACAGGAAGAGAAAGTTGTCATAAATAAACAGGGGTATGCGGTCCTATGTAGGGTAGAGAGTCTGTCAATTTGAGTCTCCCTCGGCATACCAGAGTCCTTCTCCACAATGTCTGAACCATTCAAGGAAGAAAATATGATCATGGTTTACAGGGAGTGTCCATCAAAAGTCAAATACCTATTCTTACATACAATTTTCAAACCTCAGCATATTTTTGAAAGTTTGTCCCTGCCAATGAGTGTTAGTGTCATGGTTATTAAAGTCCAATGGGTCTATTCCCTACTGAGTCAAATTTTAGGTCTAGATAATGGCAAGCATGTGGTCGGAGTCATGTTAGGTTTTCTGTTGGCATTTTTTCCAGTCATAGTCCAGTCAGTTAGTCCGTATCAGCTTCTATAAATTCATAGCTGATAATATCCACAAACAACTAGTGAATTTTCAGTCACTAAGACATTTCAAATATTACACATAATTGCTGAAGATTTTCCTGGAGACAAATAAGAGACAGTTCCCTGAAGGAAAATTCATATCAACTGAATTTAAAAGGATCACATTGCTCATTTTCATCAAAAAGGTCATGTCCAAGGTTTATAACTTGATTTTCAACACCAACCTACCAAGAGTCTTGGATGACATGAGGAGCTATTTACAGCCAAATCCAGAAAATAGGGTTGGGGACTGGGTATTGTTCATTTATTCAACAGTGATATGGGTTTATGGTTGTCATGAACCCCCCTATCTTTTGCCTATTTTTCTGACACCCAGAGTCTTTTCCCTTGAATTCACCAGACAAAGAAACATATCAGAGACAACATTTCCTAAAATTACACAAAGCCTCCAACCTCAAATTCCCTTTCATCATTGGACCCTTCATTTTCAAGACTAGATCATGCTTATCTCAGATCTAGGCAAAGATCAAGGAGTTTGGTTTTGCATAGCTACAAGGAAGAAGATATGATCCACATCATATCATATCCAAGAGAAGACTGATGAACAAGCAGCCCCCCCCTATGAGAATGAACATGTTGAGGGTTTTGACAAATTGGCAAATCTAGAAGTCTGTGCTGATATGGAAGCAATATTGCAATCAAATCAAACAGAACAAGTGGAGGCAACCCTACAAAAAGATTAAACACAACAAACTCCTCAGAAGCTAATAGTTAAAGTCTGCAAAGTCAGTGTTTACAACAAGAGAAGTAGTTCATAGGCCCTGGGCACCAATGATCAACATAATTCCCCTAAGAAGATGAAGATCACACAATCCCCATAGATAGTGGATCTAGAGGAGGAAGAACCTAAAGAATAGGTGAATATGGATATGGTGGAGAGTGGCACCAACACTGTAGAGGTTGGGAAAGGAAGCAAGCTCCAAAGTGAAGGCAGCTCAAGAAATTTCAGCAGGAAAAAGAACATCTTTGATAAGACATTTGGAGAAGCTTATCAATCTAAATAAGACTTGGAAAAACAATATGCTGAGAAAGGAAACTTGGCTATGGGTGAAATGAGAGATTTAATACCTGAAGTAGAAAATATTTCTTAGCATAAATCTTCTCTGTTCACAGTAAGAGATATAGAAAAGATGACATTTAATATAATAGTTGTAGATGAAGACAAAGTATCTAATATCAAGCTAAAATATGACAACATCAGTGCTCCAGACAAAGTCAAATTCCATAGGAATACCGGTTATATGTTGTATTCTGATTACTTGGGTCTAAGTTTGAATAATTTGAAGCTGTCAACTTATGTAATAAAGTTGGAAGGGTAGTTGAGGCAAGAAAATGCATCCAACAGAGCTTGGAAAACTCAGGTCAAGAGGATAGAATCTGAAGTCCCTCAGGGAGTGAAATCCTCATTGGATGAAAAGGACAAGATGATTCAAATATTGAAGAAGAAACTGAAAATTTCTTCCACAGAGCATCCACAAACAATAGAACTGGTTTCTCTAGAATAGGAAAAGGAAGCATTTTGACAAGAGGCATTGAACTACACGGATAAGGTATTACAACTAGAAAAAGAAATGGTGAATTGATCACAAGGATAGACAAAATTACCAAAAATGGTTGTAGTTGTACCTTCTACTACAAAAGTTGGGCCAAACACTGAAGGACTTGTCTAGACTATGTCACAAATTATCTTGAAGGTAGGAGAAATCAAAGGGTTAAAGGGAGACATAGAGAAATTGAAGCAGGAAATGAAAAAAAAAGATGAAAGGATGGCTCAATTTCAAAAGGAGAATCAAGATTTGCAAGAGAGGA
The DNA here is from genome assembly GCA_009831015.1 of Picea engelmannii. Classification (NCBI taxonomy): domain Eukaryota; kingdom Viridiplantae; phylum Streptophyta; class Pinopsida; order Pinales; family Pinaceae; genus Picea; species Picea engelmannii. The sequence continues at coordinate 68,319 of ML778814.1, forward strand.
TAGACAAGCTGAAAGTGAGATTGAGAGGCAAAGGACTATTGCAAGGGGCCAAACACATCATGTGGGATTCTATTGTTGCTGAAGCTACCAAGTTCAGAGTGTACTTAAACTTCATCAATGATAAAGATAGCATGGCCATCACAGCTAGAAGCAGATGCATTGTTGTAAATGAGACCTTAGCAAAGAAACTATCAGAGTGGGCCCAAAATGACATAAACCTGCTAAATTCCATCCCTACTGTATAACTTCATACCATTGGGGTCAAAGATAGAACTACATTGATCATCTGTGCCATGAGGGTTATTGCCAAGAATAACCTGCTAAAATCAATCCAAACTAAGGCCACACAAATGGAGCAAAGTGTACAGGAATTCAAGGATATGTTTAAAGAGTTGTTCTTCAAAGGCCTCCCACCATTTTGGGATGGAAAAGGAAAATTGTATGATCAGGAGGAATACAACTCTCGCCTCGCTCAATGCAGAATGGATCACTCCATGTTTGAAAACCTAGAAGAAAACTTGAAGGGAGCAACCCTGGTTGAATATTTGATTACATATTTTGAGATTTTGAATCAGTTCAAAATAGTGAAGATCAGACTACCAGTCATGACATACGCCTCTTGCATTGACTTGGAAATCCTAATCAAAGAAATGATGGACTATGATATCCCTTCTGACTTTCAATGGAAGGAGATAGTATGGTTGGGTAAAACAAAGTGCATTTTTCCAGGATCTAACAAATGATGTCCAGGTGTCACCGAATATGAAAGATCTGACAGAAGGCCATAATAGAACAAGTGGAAAAAAAAGAAGCTGAAGCGTCAGAGGAATTGACAATTGGTTCATGAAACATTTTTGTTATTAATAATTGTAATCAGTTCCCATACTGAAACTTTCAGTTGTAATTATTGTATTCTTTTTTAGAAGATGAAATATTTCAGTTCAACTATTGTAATCGGTTTCTGACTGAAGGAACTCAATTTTGTATAAGTATTAGGAGTTCCAAATGTATTAATGTTGGCAGAAGTGCAAGGGCACCTTTCTAGTTGTTCTGAACTCAATTTTAATTTTCTGAAGATGAATTGAATACATATGTAGAAGTCTTTGAAGTCTACATGAAAAAATTCTAATGGTGGTGATATGAGTTTTGTCTTCTCTCTTTGTATGTATTTCCTGTGTTTCTGATTCCATTTACACTGTCTTCTATTTAAATTGGACAGTTTAAAGGCCCAGAATTCATCTTGAGATGCTCTTGTCTTAAAGCAATTTAAATTGTGTTAAGTTCTTCCTAACTAATTCAGAATTCATTTCATTAATGGTTTGATGCAGTTACTTGTTTTCTTTTTTCGTCTTACACTTTTCAAATTACAAATTATATCTCAGATTCAATGCCTAATTTAACCTTTATCCTCTGGAGAGTTCTACTAACCAGTCTGTGTTTCTATTATTTTTTCAGAAATTCGACTCCATAGCCCTAAGTGTCCTCCCCTTCCTTGCCAACAAATTTATAAAATATCCCCAAAAAACAAACTAAACCTAGCCATTGATTGCCAAAGAAACACCAAGTGACACGACAGAGCCCTCTCTAAGCTAAGATGGCTAGTACCCAACTCTAAAGTTGGTTTTTAGGTTACCTCTATCGTTTTTTTATCTGTCGAACAAATTTACAGAGTGCTAATAGGTACACTTCTCGGATTTTGCTTCAATCTTTGTTCTTTTTTCTTTATAAATATGGACAAATGCTTCACAAATGAAAGTCTTCATAAATGAATAGTTTACCTTTTTACCTTTCCATGACTCCTCTAGAATGGCATCATACAAAGAGATTGAAGGTCCTCTATTTATTAAATAAACAACAATATTTACAACATATTCCCAAAAATGTAAGGGAAACCCTGCATGCAATCTCATACTCCTTGCACACTCCATGATTGTCCTGTTCATGCTTTCTAAAATACCATTTTCCTATGGTGTTCCTGGAATTGTATTCTCTCTATGAATCCCATGGTATGAACAATAATCATCAAACTCCTTGCTACAATATTCACCTCCAGGGATGATTTTAAGGATGGAAATTTATTTTAAAATGTAGAAACCTTGGCGAATCTTACTAATCCTTCATATGCCAACTATAAATGTTTGGTGATATTTTTGTAAAAATATTCAAATTTCTAAGGATTTTATATAGTTTTAATAAAAAATTGTCTATTAAGGTAAAATAATTTTATCCTATAAAATTTGGGCGAATAATTTTTAAAATAACGAATCTTGTTTTTGGAAAACCCATGGAAAATTAGCCCATGAGCGAAATTTAGCCCCTAAAATCATCCATGTTCACCTCCATTGTATGATCTGAGACACTTGAACTTTTTCCTATCTCATTCTCAACCAAAGCTTTCCATTTCTTAAAAGTGTCAAAAACATTAGATTTTTGTCGAATGCAATAAACCCAAGTTTTTCTAGTTGCATCATCAATAAAAGTAACATAATAATGAGAGCCACCAACAAATGATACCTGAGTTGGTCCTCATACATTTGTATCCACAAGTTCTAACCTTTTTTTGGACAACTGAGAGGGGGGGGGTGAATCAGTTGTTACCATGCTTAAACAATTATACTTCTTTTAAAAATCTTTGCTGAGACACTAAATGATGATCACAATAATGCAGGGAAATAAACAATGGCACATTCAGCATCAGTCACATATATGAGATACACAGAGACAGATATTTCCTGAGGAAACCCATACAGGGTAAAAACCTCCTTTTCTATACATATGATAAGTAATAGTTACAATCTTTAAAGTATCATACATATGAGCACCCACTCATAATGAGGCTACAACCTCAGTTTTGCAAGCAGCAACTTGCTGAGAGCACCAACCCTCTGTTTTCTCTAGCACCCACTAGAAGAGAGCACCAACTCCCTGTGTTCAAGCACCCACCTGAACCTTTGAGGACAACAGTCCTCCCTAGCACCTTCCAACCACCCTGAAATGTAAATCTTTGCAACTGAAATTATTACAGTGATATGATGTTCAATGATGACATACCTGACTTTATCACTGTTCTGCTCCACTTGATTGCTCTATCTGTTTTTCTATTTTTCAAGCTCTGAGCACCATCCCCATTCTCTGCACAGATACTCTTCTGTTCAAATTAGCTGCTGCCCTATGATCCTTCTTCCCACTTGAATCACCACCACGACCTCCAATAGCAACCCCCAAAAAAATTCAACAGCAACAACAACCTTATCTCTTTTCTGTATCGTGTATTTATAGCGTCTGTGCACCTTTTGCATGCAATGTTTGCCATGCCTCTGCATGCGGACTCTGCATCGTTATCCTCCACCTCTTGAGTCCTCTATCTGATCATCATCTTGACTTTTCAACTTCTCTGGTGATTCCACTGCGGTATTCTTCAACTTCTATGGCAGACGTCTTCAATGGCTTCTGGCAGTCTCACTGTGTCGTGCCTGAGTAGCCCTCCGATCATTTCTTGATCCAATGGTTCAGATGAAATCGGGATTTCATATATATATCGCGATTTCGACATTTGCGATGACATAAAAATTATGTCCACAGGATTCGCGATTTCTCGATTTGCGATGCACTTCAGCCCTCCTGGCTGAGCCTTGGTCCACATGACCGTCATATAGTGACCACAAGCTTACCCCATCGGAGCTACGGGGTTTGTTATGCCTCTGTCCTCCTTCTCTGCTATGCTGACAGTTGTTCCCCACTTATCAGGGTTTCGCGGATCGCGATTTCACAATACGCAAATCTCTTGTCATTGAGATCTCCGATTTCCCGATGTATAAAGTGCCGACAGTGCCCTATCCTTTGCCACGCATCCTTCCAGATGGACGGCTCTGATATTTTTGGAGTTTCGAGACCTGCAAGTCCCGATGCCTGGTGTCTCGGATCTCCGATACGGACGATCGTGCGACACGTGTCCTTCTTCAGACGGATGGCTCAGATTAACCTCAGGGTTTCGAGACTTACGATGTCTTGTTTCTTTTGACCTTGGGAACTCTAATTTCCCGAATGGTGATATGCCGACTCGCTCCCGATTTCCGACACCTGTCCCTCAGATGGACGGTCCCGATCGTCGATGCCTCTGCTGACGTCACACGTGATTTGACACGTGTTAACTTCTGCAACATGTCACCCTGATTCGTTACCCACATGTGCCTCAATTGCTTGAATCAGTCTGACACTTGTCACTCACTGGTTGTGCCACGTGTCACTTTGCTGACGTGATCTGTTGACGTGTGTTGGATCGACGGTCTAGATCGCTTGTTATCCAATGACTGTGATTAACTCGTGAAATCGCATATCGCGATTTCGGGGTTTTCGTTGTCAAGTGTTCTTTGCATATTGAAATCGTGATCCCCGATTCTCCGATAAGGCCTCCTGGATGCCACGCGTCCATGTGAATGAACGGTCCAGATCCCTGCTTGATTTAATGGCTGCGATCAAATCGCGAAATCGCATATCGTGATTTCGGGGTTTTCATGGTCATTGTTCACGAGACTCATGGAACTCCGATTCCCGATTATTCGATGAGAAAAATCAACAGTCCATATCTCAAGCTTGCTTTTAACGGTTGAGATTATATCGCGATTTCGGGGTTTTTGTTGTCAAGGAACTTTGACATATCCAACTCGCGATCCTCGAAACTCCGATGACTACTTTCCTGGTCCATATGACCATTATCCTCATGACCGTAGCCAAACCTTCACTCCCTTTAAAGACCTTGCAGGTTCTCATTGATCCAACGGTGGTCGGGTCCCTGCGCTTGGATCTGACGGCTGAGACCTGTCCTCCTATCGAGCTTCTCCCGATGGCGCCCGATCGCTGCCACGCGTCCTTCCAAATAGACGGTCCTGATTATGTCGAGATTTCACCTTGGCTTTTCCCGATGGTAAACCTCGTACAACTTCTGTCTGATCTGACGTCCCTCGTTCTTTCAGGAAATTTGAATGAGATCCTATGGTTGTGGATCTCTGTCTTCCTTCTCTTCTGCAAATTCCTGTACTTTGAGCTTTGCCTTTGTTGCGCGCGTTTTCTTCAACGATGTTCCTCCTGAGCTTTCACGTCTGAATCCCCAAGGGATTTGTATCCTTCTTATTCTACCATCTCCACTACTGTTCTTGCCATCAATGACAAGCATACGCTACTTGGTAAACATTTGCCAACAATCTGCCCCTTTAGCATTGATGGCAACTATAGCATCTGAATTCTTTTCTCCCCCTTTGACATCAATGTCAAAGAAGAGACATGCTCCCCCTAACAAGATGGACTCTTTTAGGGGTGAATCGAAATGACACCCATCTTCTGTCTGAGATATTCAAACGGTGTCTTGGCTAGAGGCTTAGTA
>ML778814.1:78933-101219 GCA_009831015.1 Picea engelmannii
CCTAAAGCCATTATGTAGGTTCTCATTCTAACTTTCCAGAAGGTAAAGTTTGTTCCATTGAACAGAGGGGCCTTATTGGTTGAATTTCCTTCATGGCTTGACATGTTTAAGCTCTAAGATCTACCCTTAGATAAAAGGGGCCGACTCTGATACCAATTGTTGGACAACTGAGAGAGAGGGGGTGAATCAGTTGTTACCGTGCTTAAACAATTATACTTCTTTTAAAACTCTTTGCTGAGACACTAAATGATGATCACAATAATGCAGGGAAATAAACAATGACACATTCAACATCAGTCACATATATGAGATACACAGAGACAGATATTTCCTGAGGAAACCCATACAAGGTAAAAACCTCCTTTTCTATATATATGATAAGTAATAGTTACAATCTTTACAGTATCATACATATGAGCACCCACTCATAATGAGGCTACAACCTCAGTTTTGCAAGCAACAACTTGCTGAGAGCACCAACCCTCTGTTTTCTCTAGCACCCACTAGAAGAGAGCACCAACTCCCTGTGTTCAAGCACCCACCTGAACCTTTGAGGACAACAGTCCTCCCTAGCACCTCCCAACCACCCTGAAATGTAAATCTTTGCAACTGAAATTATTACAGTGATATGATGTTCGATGATGGCATACCTGACTTTATCACTGTTCCGCTCCACTTGATTGCTCTGTCTGTTTTTCTGTTTTTCAAGCTCTGAGCACCATCCCCATTCTCTGCACAGATACTCTTCTATTCAAATTAGCTGCTTCCCTCTGATCCTTCTTCCCACTTGAATCACCACCACGACCTCCAATAGCAACCCCCAAAAAAATTCAACAACAACAACAACCTATTCTCTTTTCTGTACCGTGTATTTATAGCGTCTGTGCACCTTTTGCATGCAATGTTTGCCATGCCTCTGCATGCGGACTCTGCATCGTTATCCTCCACCTCTTGAGTCCTCTATCTGATCATCATCTTGAATTTTCAACTTCTCTGGTGATTCCACTGCGGTCTTCTTCAACTTCTATGGCAGACGTCTTCAATGGCTTCTGGCAGTCTCATTGTGTCGTGCCTTAGTATCCCTCTGATCATTTCTTGATCCAACGGTTCAGATCAAATCAGCATTTCATATATATATCGCGATTTCGGCATTTGCGATGACATAAAAATTATGTCCACGGGATTCGCGATTTCCCGATTTGCGATGCACTTTAGCTCTCCTGGCTGAGCCTTTGTCCACGTGACCGTCATATCGTGACCACAATATTACCCCATCGGAGCTACGAGGTTTGTGATGCCTCTGTCCTCCTTCTCTGCTATGCTGACAGCTGTTCCCCACTTATCGGGGTTTCGCGGATCGCGATTTCACAATATGCAAATCTCTTGTCATCGAGATCTCCGATTTCCCGATGTATAAAGTGTCGGCGGTGCCGTATCCTTTGCCACGCGTCCTTCCAGATGGACAACTCTAATCTTTTCGGAGTTTCGAGACCTGCAAGTCCCGATGCCTGGTGTCTCGGATCTCCGATACGGACGATCGTGCGACACGTGTCCTTCTTCAGACGGACGGCTCAGATTAACTCTCGGGGTTTCGAGACTTACGATGTCTTGTTTCTTTTGACCTTGGGAACTCCGATTTCTCGAATGGCGATATGCCGACTCGCTCCTGATTTCCGACACCTGTCCCTCAGATGGACGGTCCCGATCGTCGATTCCTCTGCTGACGTCACACGTGATTTGACACGTGTTAACTTCTGCCATGTGTCACCCTGATTCGTTACCCACATGTGCCTCAATTGCTTGAATCAGTCTCACACTTGTCACTCCCTGGTTATGCCACGTGTCACTTTGCTGACGTGATCTGTTGACGTGTGTTGGATCGACGGTCTAGATCACTTGTTATCCAACGGCTGTGATTAACTCGTGAAATCGCATATCACGATTTCGGGGTTTTCGTTGTCAAGTGTTCTTTGCATATTGAAATTGCGATCCCCGATTCTCCGATAAGGCCTCCTGGCTACCACGCGTCCATGTGAATGAACGGTCCAGATCCCTGCTTGATTTAACGGCTGCGATCAAATCACGAAATCGCATATCGCGATTTCGGGGTTTTCATGGTCATTGTTCACGAGACTCATGGAACTTCGATTCCCGATTCTCCGATGAGAAAAATCAACGGTCCATATCATAAGCTTGCTTTTAACGGTTGAGATTATATCGCGATTTCGGGGTTTTTGTTGTCAAGGAACTTTGACATATCCAACTCGTGATCCTCGAAACTCCGATGACTATGCTCCTGGTCCATATGACCATTATCCTCATGACCGTAGCCAAACCTTCACTCCCTTTAAAGACCTTGCAGGTTCTCATTGATCCAACGGTGGTCGGGTCCATGCGCTCGGATCTGATGGCTGAGACCTGTCCTCCTATCGAGCTTCTCCTGATGGCGCCCGATCGCTGCCACGCGTCCTTCCAAATAGACGGTCCCGATTATGTCGGGATTTCACCTTGGCTTTTCCCGATGGTAAACCTCGTACAGCTTCTGTCTGATCTAACGACCCTCGTTCTTTCGAGAAATTTGAATGAGATCATGTGGTTGTGGATCTCTGTCTTCCTTCTCTTCTGCAAATTCCTGTACTTTGAGCTTTGCCTTTGTTGCACGCATTTTCTTCAACGCTGTTCCTCCTGAGCTTTCACGTCTGAATCCCCAAGGGATTTGTATCCTTCTTATTCTACCATCTCCACTGCTGTTCTTTCCATCAATGACAAGCATACGCTACTTTGTAAACATTTTCCAACACCTTTCACTCTTCTATTCCTTTCCGACTCTGATAAATATGAATCTCTTCTATTTTTCATAAACACAATGCTCACAGAAATCCAAATCAATTTGTTTAAGATTTGGAAACAAATTTCTTTTGTGAAGTATATATATCCCCTTCTCACTCATGTATCTAAGCCTATGATTCCATAGAGATGTATCCACTCCTATATAAGCTAAAGAGATAGAAGATTGAATATTACCAGTACATAAATACAATATACCTACCTTCTCTCCTTTTTCTATCACCAGTGATCCTTTGGCGACCTTCCAAGCCTTATTCGCAAATGTAAATATACAACCTTCACTTTACAACTTGTTGAAATTAGATTTTTTCTTAGATTTGGAACATGTCTTACCTATTTCAACAACCGTTGGTTTCCATTATATTTCTTTATTTGTACCTTGCACATTCCAATAATTTTACATGATGCATCATCACCCAAATGAACCTATCCAAAATCGCCTTGAACATAATCTTGAAAATGTTTCCTATGGGGTGTGGCATGAAATGAAGCCCCTGAATCTACTACCCAAGACTCATAAATATTGTATCTACAAAAATAATCAAATCATCTTGTAACACATCACTTGTTACATTTGTTTCTTGATTTTTTCATGTTTTCCATCTCTTTGTTTCTTTGGAGCTTTGCATTCTTTCTTAAAATGTCCTTTCTTCCCATAATTCCAACACTCTATCTTTCCTAGTCTGGATTTGGATCTACCATTCCTAGAATTCCCACGGTTCCCTGAGCCATTTCCTCTATCCTTTTGTCTTCCCCTGTTCTCCACGGTCAACACATTACCTGATGTCTCAGCTGTGATTTTCCATCACATTTCCTCGCTAAGGATAACACCAACAACATCATCAAATTTCAAAGTGTTTGAACCATATAAAAAGTTACTTACAACCATGACCAAGTTGTTCTATCTTTTTGGCAATGAGAAAACAAATAAAAGACCCCTAACCTCATCATCAAAGTCCACTTTTACAGAACTTAGATGATTAGTAACCGTATTAAATTCATTTAAATGATCGGTGATAGACCCACCTTCTGACATCTTCATATTAAATAATCGCTTCATTAGACATACCTTATTGGATGCCGAGGGTTTTTCATATAGTTTAGCCAATGCGTCCATCAGATCCTTCGTTGTATTTTCTTTTGAAATATTGAAAGCCATTGATGTTTCCAGACTCAACTGTATCGTTCCCAGTGCCTTTCTATCAAGAACATCCCATTCTTCATCCTTCATGGTCATCAAATTCTTTTCTATTCCTCCCAATGGTAGGAATATATCCTTTTGATATAAATAATATTCCATAGTTAGTAGTTTTAGTTGTTAAATTTCTCGACCTTAAACATTCCCTCTTTCGCCATTGCTCCCACTCAAACCAGGAAACCACTTTTCCTGCGAGTTACCTTTCACTCTGATATTAGTTGTTAGAAAAACAAGGTTGTGGAGAAATAAATAAAAAAATGCGTAAATAAAACTCAAAAGTGATGCAGGAGCATCGCCAGTAAAGCGAGAGTGGAGGTAGAATTCGACACCTCAGTGCGCCAAAATTTCAAATCAGCATTAAACAGAGGCAAGAGCGTGTTGTTGAGATATTTTGGAAATATTGTATTTAAAGACCTTGTTTGTAAATTCAAGTCACCACCTGAGAATGGTAGAATGTTGTAAAATCTTACACGACTGTAAGGTGTTACAAATATAGAGTGTAAGCTCTTATCTGCTAATAAATCACATTTATTGTAATAGGAATAAGTAGGTAACTACTAAAACAATGATGGGATAGAATTCAGCTAGGATGGAGAAGAGCTTGAGAAGCCACTCCTTAGATAGTTTTTTTGTATTGTATTGTATGGGATGGTATAATTCGGATGTAATAAGTGTTAGATGTAGCAGTTAGACATAGAGAGTCAGAAGACAATGAAGAAATGTGTAACTTATGTAAATACTTCATGAATGAATAGAATAGACAGAGATTGATCCAAATGCTTGGACGATGTTCATTTTGGTGTGTATTTGAATGAATGGTATGTTCTCTGTGTGTTTATTTTACTATGATTATGTATGATGTTCATAGTTGAGTATATGAACTTGTGAAGTATTAGATAAGTTTCAATTGTTTCTCTTTTGAGAGTTCGAATGCAAAGAGTGCATATTGTCAGCAAGGTGTGCGTTGAAAGAGTCTGGAGTTGACTCAAAGAAGTTCAGGAGGGATAACAAGAAACTTAGACCGAATGTTGCAAGGAGTGCACAGGGTCTAGGTTCGACTAAGTGTCAAGAGATCAGGATTGTGAAATGCAAGGAGTGCGTAGTAAGATTTCTTTTGAAGAATTATCTAAGTATGAACTTTGTCAAAGATTCCAGGATCACAAGGAGTGTGTTAGGGGCTGAAATCCTCAGAGGAATCAAGTTCAAGGGAGATAGCGATAAATATTTAGCAGAAAGGGAGAAATCTGTTGAAGGTCGCGAATTTATGGGTGAGATCCCTTCAAAGGAATTTGGGGTCATTGACATCCGTTAGATCTGGGAGAGTTTCATGAAGGTTAGCCTTGGAGCCCTTCGGCACACTGAGTATTCAGAGGTTTGAAAGTGTTTTGAGAGAGGGATCGCTGAAGTCCCGAAGCTGAGAAGTGAATCTAAGCTTTCGGTATCCAGGAGGATATGTGGCAACAAATCAGAGAGTTCGGGAGGTAAAGCTCCAAAAGATTCATGCGGAGCAAAGAGAAAAGTTCACGATGTCACAAAGGATGAAGAGATATGGACCGTTGGATCCATGAATGACATGTGACATAGATCTGTGTACTCCGGGAGAAGAGTACTCCAGAGGAAAACGAGAGGAGTGAAGCCAAAACTCCCGAAGTCCGAATTGTCGAAGTAAATAGTGGCCATCGATCTGAGAGGGACACACGTTAGCAGATCGTAGGGTATAGAAGTGTGAACTCTAGAGGAAAGGAAAGGAGGAAGTGGAGAATTAACTAGAATTCATCTGAAGCTCCAAAGGTAAGGAATCATCCTAGTCGTCCATTGTAGGAACATGTGGCAACAGATATATCACTTCGGTGATAGAACACTCCGGGGAAATTGTCGAGTAAGTTTCTGAGGGTAAAAAATCTTGAAGGTCGGAGTCAACAAGAGTCATTGATAAGTGGAGGGACATGGTGAAACTGGAGATTTAATCTAGAGAAAAGTCACTACAGAGGAATTGAAGAGAGAAGGCACAAGAACTCCCGAAGGCCGGAGCACCGAAGTTCATCAGAATCGTCCATTGGAATAGGACGCGTGGCAAAATATCTGTCATTTCAGAGGATTGATAATACGAGAGAAAGAACACAAAGGAGGACAGATCTCAACCATTGATCAAGAAGAGCACATGGCACTTGATATGAAACTACGGGTAAAGGTCACTCCAGGAAAAAGGGGTGTTTGGAACACTCTAAACTCTGAAGATGGAGTCCCGAAGTAGATCACATCCATTAGCTATCAGGGAAGCACAAACTGTAGATCTAGTCCGGGTGATTTCGCGGGTCCGAATTTCAGTGAAAGAGGAGTAAGATGCATTAAAAAATCATCGAAGCTTGAAGTCGCAAAGGGGGCTAGCCTGAGGTCATAGCCCATGAACATAAGGAAGAGGGGAGCCTAATAAAGGAGCTAGCGCTCACCATTCAAGGTTACTAGAAGTGCCAGGAAAATACTGTGCGAATTAAAGTCTGGGTCTAGTAGAGGCCTGAAGAGATGATTCAACTCAAGTAATTGAATATACTTGAATGGGAGGTCACACATCCCTGAGGGAGAGTAGGGGGTTTGCATCAAGTGGTATCAGAGCCTGATTTTCCTTGTAGAAAGTAGGCAAAGGTGAAAGAGTTTTGTTTGATAGCATCAAGTTGGAGAATGGAAATCAAAGTAGTGGAATCATGCCACCCAGAAGGCAGAGGAATAGACCTGTAGCGAATCTGGAAATGAAATAAGAAATTAGGTGACTCTGAATGATATTGGAGACAATGGAAGAAACACAGAGGAGAGCACCAGATGCTGGTAATGTCAGCGAACTAGAAAGTGAAGAGGTAGAAGAAGAAGGAGCTACAGAAAGAGAACCTATAGAAGAACGATTGCTAAGAGTTGTTTCAAGAATAGAAGCCAGAGAAAAAGTAGAAGTGCCTATGTATGAAGGAAATTTGGAAGTTGAAGAATTATTATATTGGGTATGTGCTATGAATAAATACTTTGATTATGAAGAAATTGATGAAGAAAAGAAAGTGAAGCATGCAATAACCAGGTTGAAAGGTCATGCAACGTTATTGTGGGATGAACTACAAGTTGATCGCAGATGCAAAGACAAGCATAGAATCAAATGTTGGGACAGGATGGTAGCTAAGTTGAAAGAAAAATTTATCCCTAAAGACTATTAGATAAATTTGTTCAGAAAGCTACAGAACCTGGGACAAAATTTTTTATCAGTGAAAGAATACACTGAAGAATTCTATAGACTGAATATCAGGGTTGGACAGAAGGATAATGATGATGAGAAAAAAACCAAGTATATAAATGGGTTGAGATACGAGATACAAGAGGAGATCATCATGATGTATATTGGCACAACTGAGGATGCTTATCAAGTATCATTGAAAGCTGAAGAGAAGTTGGAAAAAAAACAAAGCCAACGAAATAGTGGAGGAATTCCATGCAGAGGCAGGAGAACTATTAGAGAGAAGTTCCAAAAACCAAAGCAAGAGACTAGAAACTATAATAATCACCCTGAAAATGGGGAAGTTCTAAGGAAAAAATGGAGGAAGAAACTCTTTTCCTCGAGGAAGAGGAAGAGGCAGAGGAGGTGAAGTTAGATGTTATGTCTGTGGAAAGACATGACACATTTCTTGGAAATGCCCCAAGAAGAAGAAAGGTAATGGAAGAGGAGAAGCACACATTTCTGAAGCTCAGAAAAATGTGGAAGCAAAAGTAGAAGAAGGGGGAAGAAACCTTATGATGATGAAAGTTCTTCTAAATCCAGAGAAGGAGGTAGAATAACCAGTTCAATGAACAAATTTGTTTAGGACTTCTTGCAAAACAAAGGACATAGTTTGCAAGATGATTATAGATAGTGGGAGAAATGATAATCTAGTATCCATAGAGATGGTGGAGAAACTAGATCTGGAGACAAATGCACACCCAAACCTGTACAAGGTATCATGGTTGCAGAAAGGACAACAAGTAATTGTAAGTCAACAATGCAAAGTTGAATTTAAAATAGGAGGCTATAAATATGAGATTTTATGTGATGTAATTCTTATGGATGTTTGTCATATCTTGTTGGGAAGACCATGGAAATTTGATATAAATTCCATTCATGATGGGAGGAAAAATACTTACACCCTAGAGAAGAATGGTAGAACACACATGTCAGCCAATAGAAGACAAGGAACCAAAGAAGGATGCTAGTTCAAGTATACTTCTCATGAGTGGGAAGGAACTCTTGAATGAGGTCAATAAGTAACAAGAGATGCAATTTGATGTAGTGAGGAAGCCAAGGGTTATCCTTACAAATACTTATATGGATGATTTACCTGAAGAAATCTAGGATTTGCTAGAGAATTTTGCTGACATAGTAGTGGATGAGTTACCTCACTCATTACCACCCATTAGGAGTATCATCCATCACATTGACCTCATTCCAGGAGCCATTTTTCCAAACAAAGCAGCATATAGGTTGAGACCTTGAGAGAATGAAGAGGTCAAGAATCAATTCCAGGAGTTGTTGGTTAAAGGTTTAGTCAGGGAAAGTCTAATGCCATGTGCATTACCAACTGTGTTGAGTCCAAAGAAGGATGGAGGATGGATAATGTGTACATATTATAGTGCCATCAACAAGATCACCATCAGGTATAGATTCCATTTTCCAAGAATGGATGATTTGATGGATTGCTTGAGTGGAGCAAGCGATTTTTCAAAAATAGATTTGAAGAGTGGATATCATCAGTTAAGAATGAGAGAGGGAGATGAATGAAAGACAACATTCAAGACAAATGAAGGCTTGTTTGAATGGCTAGTCATGCCATTTGGGTTGACAAATTACGCAAGAACATTTATGAGGTTGATGGATGAAGTGCTCGAATAATTCATAGGTAAATTTGTGATTGTATATCTGGATGATATACTAATATTTAGTAAAACAGAGGAAAGACATTTAAAACACTTGATATTAGTGATGGGGAGATTACAACAAGAAAAGATGCTGATAAACTTAAAGAAAATATCTTTTATGAAGACATAACTCATATACTTGGGTTTTGTGATCTCTTCAAATGAATTGAATATGGATCCAAAGAAGGTGAAAGAAATCATGGATTGGTCATCTCCTAGAAGCATATTTGAGGTGAGAAGCTTTCGTGGGTTAGCATGTTTTTATAGGAATATTATCCAAAATTTCAGTGGTATATGTACACCCATACTAGATACTGTGAAGAAGAAACACAAGTATTTTAATTGGACAGAGGAGGCTGAGAAAATATTTAGAGTGTTTAAGGAGAAGATTATAGGACAACCAATTCTGGTCTTACCAGATTTTGGGAAAACATTTAAAGTAAGGTGTGATGCAAGTGGAATAGCTATTGGAGCAGTCTTGATTCAAGATAATAAGCCAGATGCTTATTTTGGTGAGAAACTGAATGACACCAAGAAAAAGTATTCCATGTATGACAAAGAGTTTTATGCAATGATTCAAGCTTTGAAGAAGTGGAGACACTATCTAAGTCTAAAAGAGTTTGTCTTGTATAGTGATAATCAATCTTTACAATTTATTACTAGGAAATAAAATTTGAATCAAAGACATGCTAAGTGGGTAGAACTCATGCAGAATTTTACATTTGTCATTAAACATATTTCTGGAAGTGCTAACAAAGTTGTATATGCTTTCAGCAGGAGGAGTTTGATTATACAGGAATTCCAGGTGAAGACCTTAGGGTTTGAACACCTTAAGGAAATGTACCAAGAAGGTCCATATTTTAAGGAGGCTTATGAGGCATGTGGGAACCCTTTGTTGGGGGAAAAAATCCCATGGAAAGAATATTTAATCCAGGATGGATTATTTTTCAAGGGAAGCCAACTGTGCATACCAAGATGCTCTATGAGAGACAACCTGCTGAAAGAGAAACACAATGGAAGTTTGGATGGACATTTTGGTCATGATAAAACCTATGCATAACTAAGTTCTTTATACTACTGGCCAAGTATGAGGACCAAAGTAAAGGAATTTGTGAACAAATGTATAATTTTCTAGTATGCGAAAGGGAGACAATAGAACACTAGTTTGTATCAACCATTTCCTATTCGAGAAAGGCCTTGGGGTGCAATTAGTATGGATTTTGTATTGGGATTACCTAGAACCCATAAGGGAAGTGATTCCATATTTTTTGTGGTAGACAGATTTTCCAAGATGGAACATTTCAAGCTATGTCAGAAAATAAGTGATGCTACACACATAGCCAATCTGTTTTTTAGGGAAGTTGTGAGACTACATGGGTTGCCCAGAAGCATAGTCTCAGACAGAGACACAAAGTTTGTAGGACACTTTTGGAGAACTCTATGGAAGAGGTTAGGGACAAAATTGTCCTTCAGTTCAGCATATCACCCTCAAACAAATGGACATACTAAAGTGGTGAACAAAAGTTTGGGAAATTTATTAAGGAGTTTAGTCACTGAGCAGGGCCATCAGTGGGATCAGATTCTGGCACATGAAAAATTTGCATTTAACAATTCGGTAAACAGGAGCACTAGGAAAAGTCCATTTGAGATAGTGTATGGAATACAACCAAGAGATTACAAAATTGAGAGATTTGAAGAAAGATGAGTTTAGAAGTGCTGGAGAAGAATATTTTGCTACATAGATGCAGAGACTTCATGATCAAGTCAGAGAGAATCTACATGACAACAACCAAAAGTACAAGCACAAAGTGGACCATAAAAGAAGATGAGTTCAATTTGAAGTTGGAGATGAAGTTTTAGCACATTTGAGAAAGGAAAGGTTTCCAAGGGGATCATATAACAAGTTGAAGATGAAGAAGATAGGACCATGCAAGATCCTCAGGAAATTTTCAGCCAATGCTTATGAGATTGAGTTGCCAGACAATATTGGAATATCATCGATATTCAATGTTGTAGACCTGTATCCTTACAGGAGGGATGATGCAGGAGAACTAGATGACCAGAAGGAGATTCAGTGGGAAAAACAGATGCCCATAGCGGAAAAACCTCAGATGAAGAAAATATTATATCAGAGAGTTGGAAAGAAGACCAGGAGGAAGATGTATCCTGAATATTTAGTGAAGTGGAAAGATCACCCCATGGAAGTTTGAGTTGGGTCACTAAACCTGACATTTTAAAACATGGAAAAATAGTGCAGGAAATCATGGACAAGAGTCCATGAATATTTTAGCTAGAGGAGTATGATGCAAGAGCATCACCATCAAAGTAAAAGAGGTAGAGAGTGGAGACAGAATTCGACACCTTAGCACGCCAAAATTTCAAATCGGCATTAAACAAAGGCAGGAGCATGTTGTTGAGATATTTTGGAAATATTGTATTTAAAGACCTTGTTTGTAAAGTCGGGTCACCACCTGAGAATGGAAAAATGTTTTAAATTCTTACACGAATGTAAGGTGTTGCAGAGATAGAGTGTTAACTCTTATATGCTAATAACTCACATTTATTGTAATAGGACTAAGTAGGTAACCGCTAAAACAATGATGGGATAGAATTCAGATAGGAAAGAGAAGAGCTCGAAGCACGAAGATGCAAAGGGGGCTAGACTGAGGTCATAGCCCATGGACATAAGGAATATGGGAGCCTAACAGAGGAGCTAGCACTCGCCATTCAAGGTTACCAAAAGTGCCAGGAAAAGACTGTGCGAATTAAATTCTGGGTCTAGTAGAAGCTCAAAGAGTTGATTTGGCTCAAGTAATTGAAGATCCTTGACCGAGAGGTCGCGCAACCCTGGTGGAGGGTAGGGGTTTGCATCAAAAAGATACAAAATACAATGGAGACACATATATACGTGTTTCTTCCAGTGTGGGATATGTCCACCAGAGAAATTTCCAGGTCCTTCCTTTATTATTATCTAGTAAATGAAGGGATACAACCTACAACACATCCGTTGTAACTTCCTCTTCTTTCTCTCACAACCTCCTCTCTCAGAATACAATATTCGCTATCACACACAGCTGTAATACAATTCCCTCATACATAAAAGAGGGTTTCCTTCTAGGGAAAAAATACCTAACATAACTTCTATCGTCAGATCTGTGACCTTATAATGAATGGTCCATATTGACTACGAAATTACAATATTCTACAACGCAATTTTTTCCAAAATTTCACTTCAGTGGAAACACCCCCGAATCCCTCGCCAGGGGGGGATCCATTAATTGTCACTGCCCCCACTGAAGACAATAGTTAGGGGGAAACCCCCATAAGGAAATGGGATCCAAGCACGACTAAAACAAACCTTTGAATTAGGAAGATAATCAGGCTCCACAAGCAACAACGTCAATAATATTGGTTACCCCCCATCTTGAAGACATCTGGCACTCCTAGCTCCTCAAGGAGCAGTGGTAGATGCTCCCTCCTAATCTGAATTGAGACAACTTTTCACAGTCTCTATCAAATAGGAAAATCATAATAAAAGATAGATCAAATAAGTTGCACTAGGATATAGATCAACATGTTGTTTCAACCTATAGGAATCTTATCACCTTGCAACAGGGCATCAAGATTACCGCACGCATGACCTCCAGGATAAAATTTGGGCACAAAATTTATCGCCAGAAGTATCCTTTTTTCTCTAGTTACTAAGGCATCAAAAAAATCTCACCTAGGAAATGTTATCTGTTGAGGATTCTCCCACCTTGCTTTCTATCCTCTATGCAATAATGATGTGG
Organism: Picea engelmannii; assembly: GCA_009831015.1. Taxonomy (NCBI): domain Eukaryota; kingdom Viridiplantae; phylum Streptophyta; class Pinopsida; order Pinales; family Pinaceae; genus Picea; species Picea engelmannii. The sequence continues at coordinate 91,696 of ML778814.1, forward strand.
AATCCATGGAGCATATTTTAAATTCATGTCCCTTCCCCTCCAACTTATGGTATCAAGTTGATCTCCTCTTTTGCACCTCTAACTGTCAAAGAAACAATATCATTTCCACCATTGAGAAATGACGAACATCTTCCTTCTCCAACCCAATTCTTAACCGATCCTGACAACTCTTTCCCAAATTTATGCTTTGGGAATTCTGGAAGGAGCGAAACCCCAAGATATAAGCACACGGGAAATAACTTTTTATGGAACAAAATCAAAAGAAACATTAGGGAAACTACTCATGTCAGCCATTGGTCTACTCAAGAATGGTAATGTCCTACTCACGACCACCTTATATTGAAATATCTGGACCTGCACCTTCCCTCCCCTTCTTCCTTCAACCACCCAACACCCTCTAGGCTCTCTTCCCCTTCCTCTTGGGCTCCTATCCCTGCAGGCTTCCTCAAGCTCAATTTTGATGGGGCCTCCAAAGGAAATCCATGCTCTATTGGTTTTGGAGGAGCTTCCCGCAATGATATTGCAAATCTAATCTGGTTGTTTGTTGATCACATAGGAACTGAAAGTAATAATGTTGCATAACCTCAAGCTATGGAGAGAGGTCTCACCATTGAAATTTGAGAAGGATACCATAAAATGATTTTTGAAGGGGACTCCCAAATCGTCATCCACAGGCTAAAAAAGCTCCAGCAAGGCTTCCCCATTAGTAAAATATCCTTAAGCTTGATATTTTGGAACACATCCAATCTCTCATCCCCAATATCGAAGTGATTGTTCCTTCTCATATCAGATGCTTTGCCAACAAGGTTGTTGATAGATTAGCCAATGGGATCCCTCCTTCCACTCCCTTCTGCATGATGACCACCTCACTCTTGCACAAGATGAGTTCACCATCTTTGATTGGGTGCCTGGGGTGCATTTTGAAGAGGGGGCCACTCCCCAAAACCTGTTGCCATTTGTCCCACTACCTGTTTAATTTTCTCATGGTTCTCATATTAGATTTTCAATTTTCTGGTTTAAGAATATTCAATAATGTTTCCCCACCTCCCTGTAGTCAAAAAAATAATAGGTATGCTTACATTGGACTCTCCTTTGCTATTCAAAGCTTATGCCATTTTATGCTTTATGATTTTGAGAAAAAATGGTTTTTAAGGATGGATAAACTTGACAAATTGACTTTTTACTGCTAATTTGGTTTTCCAAGGGACAAACCAACAACAAAATCCCTATATATTTCTTTTTGAGCGAATACAATAAATTGGATTATTTAAAAAAATTAAAAATAAAATAAAAAAGGTAACCAACCAAAACTATAGAAAAATAAACTTCTCTTCAATAAAAATGTTACCCTCAGCTTACCACAAAATTACTTGTAATTTTAATATGATTCAAGATAATATGCCTTTCTAAGTTCAACCAACTATGTGAATCCATCTTTTTGTTAATCAAACAATTAAATATAAGAGATAAGGGATTAATAAGTTCGATATAGGAATATTAAGGCGGTTGGGGGATTAAGAATCTTCCAATGTTTAACAAAGCACTAGTTGCAAATACTTTGTGGCACTTCTTGATGAAAGATGTCATTTGGCATAGAGTGTTACTGGATAACTATCTCCCTTCTCTCTCTGTTGTGGCCTGGTTGAGATCCACTTCGAAGTTGTCACACAATGTTTCGATCTTCTGGCGTAGCATGGTTAAGTCAGTGGAGGTTATCATCCACTGGTTGGCTTGGAACTCGAGGTCGGGGCACTCAATTCGTATTGGTGAGGATATGATCCTAGGCCTTAATATCAACTCCTGGTTATCTCCCTCTCTAATTTCAGCTCTTAAGTGGAAAGGTATACATTTCTTATACCATGCTAGAGGGTTAGACAGGACTGGGGTCATTTTGGCTCAGTGGAAAACAAGTGAATTGTTGGGTTTTTTAGGCATTGATGCCGCATAATGTGATCATTTCTGCAGAGATTTATTAGAATCAAGTATTGAACTAACTGACATACCAAATACACTTATTTGGACTGGGGGTGACCGATCGGGTTTCATTTCTGCAAAAAATGCATATGTGGCTCTATCTATTAATCTCTATTTATACAATAGCAGTTGGTGGCATTGAAGATTTTGGTCCTGGGATCTTGGGACAAAGTTAAAACTATTTACGTGGTTAATGGAAGATAATATTTAACGAAGGGGATGGTTTGGGCCAACCATTTGTGGCCTATGCTCACAGGAGGAAAAGACGACATTACACCTTATGAATCACTATATCTTCACTCAGCAGGTTTAATTACATATGACTCATTCTCTTAACTTAAACTTTAGATAGAGGGGAGCCACTCTTCAGGATTGGTTTCTTGATTGGTCAAACTCTTGTACACACTTTCCACATTTTCCAGCTATATTTTGCTAGAATATCTAGTTGGAGCAAAATAGGGTACTCTTTGATTCTGGTCGGCCCTCCACTAAACTGATTTTTCAAAGGATACTTAGAAGCATAGAATTTCCTTGGGCTAGAAGCCATCCGACACGATTATCTCACCTCCCACTAGTGCTTGATGGGGGGACAACAACTCGCTGGTTTGATGGAGTTGCTCAAAATCGAGAGATGAAAAGTGGTGTTGGAGGTGTTATTAGGATATGAGAACATACATAATTCAGATGGAATCTAAACCGTGGATTGGGTACAAATAATAAAGCCAAGATTTTGGGGGTTTGGGCGCTTCTTACAGTAGCAACGCAACTTCATATTTAGGATCTTCAAGTTTCCAGAGACTCGAGAATCGTCATCGACTGGTTAAATTAGATAGGGAATCTACATATTCTCAATTTACATTGTTGGAAAGAGAGGGTTAAAGAACTAGTGAAAGGTTCTAGGTCTCATTGTTTCACCCATATCTTTAGAGAGTTCAATCAACAAGAGGATACTCTTTCAAAAAGAGCTCTGGACTTATAGGAGGGTAATATTTTTTACTCTAAGGTGGTCGATGGACACCTAGGTCCCAATTTGTCACTCAAGCTCCAGTAAAGTTTTTTTTGTCAGTTAAATGTCGACTATCAATCTCTTTTTGATATTTGGTGTCTTGTTTTGAGACTCTGCAGGCAATCTATTTTTTTTTTTTTAGGGAGAAGATGGGGTGCTTTTCCTTTTGATGTTTAGTTTTCCTTCTGGCTTTGGCCGGTACTATATTTTCCCCTGTTGGGAGGTAGAGAGGATGAGATATTACATTTTGAACTGGGTTCTCAATTTTAAATTTTATATATTAATATAAGGGCAATTTTCTGTGGGAAAAATGGTTCAGGAACTAATGAAGTGTTCAAACACTTCGTTTAATTCTCATAACCAAAATATAATGAGAAGCAAGCTACTTATTATATGTTTGGGATAAATTATATTATGTTATTATTATAGTAGATATCATTAATTTAAAAAAATTATTATATAATATTTTTCAATTGAAAAAATATGAAATTGTGTTGTTATTAGAATATATATTTTTAAAAAATATATTATTATACAATGATATCACAATGTTATTTTATATGTTATACCTATGTAAAATGTTATAGCCATGGTGGGATTTGGTATTTAAATTTATTATAAAAAATATATGCATACAAATATTTATTAAGTTTAAAATTTAAATGGACTAATCTAACCAGACCATGTATGAAAACATCGTAAAATTAATTATATATATGGTAAAATAATATTATAATAAATTTATAATTTGAATTTCTAAAAATTAAACATTTTCTAAACATGTTTAAAAAAAATTAATATTAAAACGTTATGATAAAAAATCTAAAATAATTAGACATGAATACTTATGAAAAGACATTGTACTACATAACAATAAATTAATACGAACAATTTGTAACATAATAATTCCAAATAACTTTATAAGATAATAACGCCACATTCGCTATCACTAGCTAAATTAATACATTATTACATCGTGTTATCCAACTTTTGACAAGTTGGTCCATTTACATAAGCATAAAGGAATATGTATGACAAGTCAGTGCATTGATATAACCATAATAACAATAAATGAGTGACTAACAATTTGTAAGAAAATGATGCCACATTCCTTATAACTTAAACCTTATGACAACTCTATAAGATAATAATGCCATGTCCATGTTCACTATCACTAGTTTATTACAAACTACAAATGTATGTATATGTTTTTTCATTTATTCAAAAAATAACTAATGATCAGTTATAATTGTAATAATGTCATGCCTATTCATTTGCATGAATAGTTTGTTTCTATAAAAATTAATGATCATAGATTTTCGTTACTTGCCTTCAAACTATAGCAACCCTAGCTCAAACTAGGCTAGACTCATCTCCTATAATTGGGAAGATAGGACTAGCAACAATTGGGAAGATAAAATCACAAGAATGTGCATTTTAAAGATCCCCTAGGTGCAACAATCCATATAAAAATTTCACTCCATAAAATTTGTTGAGTGGTTTTGGAAAAATGAAAAAAATTCACTTACTGAAATTTCTTGAATGGTTTTGAAAAATGAAAAACAAGTTGTTTAATTGCATGTTCTTTCAGCTAAGATACCAAAATAAGAACCCTTAGATGGACCTCCAAGAGTCTTTCATTACAATTTTCACTCTTAAACATAAGCATGTCTAATAAATCTGGACACACTCACTACTTAGCCATGGACTATTATTCTAATGGTGAGAAGGATTTACCAACACAAAGATAAAATAGGTAACACAAACCATGAACAAATGTTGCAATCTTGGACAAGAAGTAAAATTGGTAGACACATTGAGGAAGAAGGGGGTGTAGGAGGAAGCTTGCAACCATGTGATGTAGCGCTTCCAGTGGTTAATAATTTGGAAATTCAAATTATATAAACATTAATGAAAATTCCAAGTCATTTACTATTCTCTTGTATTGTTCCATCCAACAAGAAGATGTTATTCTTCACTTCCTAGTTCATTGGCATACCATCTTTATCTTGGTTATTGGAAAAAATATGTAAATAGATCATTTTTTTTTAATTTAAGTGACACATTGAACATGCAATGTCATAAGCTACATCCAATATGAATTTTGTAAATGGTTAGGTATTAACATTAACCTTTAATCCAAAGTTTTTAGGAGGATGATAAGTTAAAATAACATCATGCACCTCCTTTAACCACCTGGGAGCGACATTGTATGCTATGAGTTATGCATTATTAGATCAAATAAGGAGAAGGCAATGTATGTTCTTGTCAGGGTATTATTTCTTTGAACCTAGCCACACAATACGAGAATTGGTTCAATTCAAATCCAATTGTTGCTAGAAAAATCCTAAGTTGGAAAAAATATTAAACCAATGTAAAAATGTACAGTTTCTCAATACTGGAACACAATCCCTCAAAATACCAAATACAATCATTAGCCAATGTGCATTTGCATCCATCAGTTAATATCTATAACAAAGAATAAGTATATTATAAATTTGACAATCTTAGGAGGTGCGTTCTTATCTTTTTAATTGCACTTTTTCCCAATTCCTTACACGTTTGTAGTTTGTAACAATTACTCTTTATAGTTGGTGTGAAACAAGAACTATTAACTAATGTTGAACGTTGAAATTCAAGCTTGAAATCTTGGCAAATGCTTCTCCCAGTTTTTAAACTTCAATGACAAAGATATTAATGATCAAGAGTTTGAAAATGGACAAAAGAAACAATTTATTCTCTATGGTATGGATTGAAATGATGTGAAAATAATGAAATCGACACAAGATTGATTTGAAGACAATGATCAATGTAAGCATCGATGCAATATTAGGTGGATAAAATATCTAATGCAAATATGACACCATATTCCAAGAAAATCTAGTGATCTACCTCTCCTTTGAGGTATTGGTTTGTCCTTTGATAAGGGAAATAGTCAAGGCAACTACGACATTGGCAACTATGGCGACTTTCTCAATTGTCAAGCCTTGGGACAACATCCTACAAGGCTCGTTGAATATACTCTAAATGTAAACAACAATCTATACACCTTTGATATCTATGTCATTGATGGATTCATTCTCACACTCTACATAACTCCCTCATAATCTACTTGCAAAACACTATACTAGAATAGCGACATAAATGCCAACTTCCCTGCAAAATTACAAGTTATTGATAAGTGCAACAGTGCTTGTGTTTCTTTCAATACCCTCAATATTGTTTCACTATGGACTACCTTGACCACTTCCCTCTCACTGACTATTCCAAGTTCTTCAAGGGTTAGTTCCCATAATCCTACAACTATGCCAAAGACAATGGCTCTCAAACCTTCACTTACCCTTATATTCTTAATTTCAACATGATCTTGTATGCTTAGTATTGACATAATATCCATCCTAATACTCATGATAAATAAATTAAATTCCCTGTAGAATAGGAATACCATTATATTCACACACCCAATTTTATGCATAAAAACTACCATTTATTCATATATGAATTTCCAATAGTTGAGACTAAAATTACAAGTTTATAAATGGGATTGAAAAGAGAAATTTACTTACCATTTGGTATACCTCACATTTGGTAGTGATTTCCATCATTGATTTATAACCAAATCGTTCCTTCTGATGATTGGCTCTAACACATCTATACACACCATGGTGGATTGTACTAGTAACTTCTATCCCACTTTTATCTCTGGTGGGATATCTCACATATGAACCAATTATTTCTATCATTGATCCCTAAATATATGGTTTCTCCCATTCTTGAATTCAAATCATATATTCACATTGTCAATAATCTTACTTGATGGTGGCAATGTTCCAAATTATAGGTTGCAAGTTTTGGATGTCTATGGCTCCTATAAAATCCCTCCTTCCCAAGAGGGTGTTGTCACTTGCATATCCATTTATTTTATAAGTTCAATCCACAACTAACTTAATATCAATCTAATTAATTCTGACACAACACCTGCAATAATATAACCACCAACACCATTCTAACTATTAAATATTACAATCATAACTACAATCGAACAATTCATTAGGAAATAATTGTAGCAGAGAAAAAAGTTACATAAAGTAAATGTAGGTCCTTCTCCTTATCGAATACTAGCCACCAGTCTAAAATCTAGTACTCCATAAACAAGATTTCAACCATAGGGAAATTTCCTTCCAAGGGGCATGTTTCCACCCAACCAACCTAGCCACATGAACCAAGGTGTTGCCCATGGAGAAAGGCTCAAGCTCCATGAGGTTATAGGATAAATCATTAAGTATTCAACAAGTCTACTCTCTCAATTTCATAGGCCAAATCAGGGATCGCAAACCCAACACTATCTAATAGGCCAAATCAAGGATCATGCATCCAACTGATGGTCCAAATCAAGGATCAAACATCCAACTGATTATCCATACTATGGTGGAGAGGTTACTTGACTTACAAAACCCCCATACACAACATGATTATGGTGTGTAGGGATATTACTATCACTCAACCCCCAATGCATACCCCTGGTTGGTCAAGGAGCATACATGCCAGTGGTGTCCCTTTGCAAGGATATTACTACTACCCTATCCCCTTATGAACACCCTTAGTTAGGTAAGTATAATATATAAAAATTGTGTTCCAAGGGACCAAAATTAACAATTGCTAGATGCAAATGAGCATCAATAACCTCGGTTGGTTAGGCACACTCTTAATGCCATCTACCCATATATACTATGCTATCAAATTTTGGGCTACCTGTAATACCCTAGATTATTTATGGTTACATAAATGTAATATCTAACAAAATGAAAAACCAACAAATGTTTTACATAAATGTACATTGATGCATGTAATTATAGTGAATTAATCAATCAACATCATTTATGAATGAAATAACTCATGAATGCAACATGCTAATAATATGATCAAATCATATGATTTAACCATTTACAAGTTCAAAGAATTTAACCATTTACAAATGCAAAACCAACATAATACACTATTTTAACTTATTATAGAATTATCCGATTCATCGACCATCAAGGAGTGCAATTTTACAGCCAACATTTTTTTCACTTAACCAATCCACAAATACAATGGTTACTTCAATATTTTCTTTTTAAATTAAGAGAAATATAAGGGATAAGGTTTTAGGCATACCTATTGTTGACTCATAAAATTGCCAACTAAGCCACCAAACTTGCAAATGGTTGCAAGGCACTAATATATATATATATTTTTATTATCTATTATTTATAAATACTTAACTACAGATGGGACCCCCTAGCAAAAGAAAGAAAATTCACAATTCCCTTTTTATAAGACTTAATGATAGCACTTGATTTTACTACAGTTATTGGAGGTATCTTGCTGGATATTAATTATTCGTTTGGGTTTCTCCAGTATATGGTGATTTAAAACATAAAATTGTTTGTCATGCTATTAGTTATAACAACATGAAGTATGGGAAAAATGCATGGTCATTTTATAATAGTTGTTGTTCCACACCATCAAGTTGATTTAATATTGTGAAGTTCTCATAGAATGTGCAAAATCAATTGCTAGTGATATGGTGTTTTTTTTTACCTTTGAAAATTTGGTTGATATATCACAATGATCCAACATGAAGTGCTACTTAAACACCATAATACAACCTTACATATTGTATGGGAGTCTTGGGCCCTCATATATATTATGCCTTGATATATACCAAGGTGATATGGTGAAAGATTTAAAAGTGAAAATTTCTTTGAAACACGATGCATGTGGCATATTATATTCTTTCATATTGATTTCATATGGCCTATTGGTGTTGTTCGAACCTTGCCTTAAGCATTTAATTTGACAGATATATACCATCGCATATTAGGATTGGAAATGGATGTGGGTTAATTGTAAATGATTTTTAGTTAGCCGTCATTCCAAAAGGAATTAAAACTTTGCTGATAGGGATGTAAAGCACGTGAACTGATGAATATGTGGCATGGTAAGTTGTATTGCTATTTGTTGTGGTTTATTAATGAAAGTATGATATGGAAAAGAGTTAATGTTGGGGAAATGTGAGGTCCCATGCATTGAATGCATGGGACACATTATTTTTGTCGAGGTTACCACCTTGAACATCATGGCATTTTCACTTTGTTAGTTTTGGAACTGAGCTATACAGAGATTGTTCTATTCAATCCCTGATTGTGGTTGTTTTGACAATGAAACTCAATTCTTTTGAGAGAAAAACAAGTTGTTAGTGAAGCTATGTTATGATAGCTTATGCCCATCAAATGCATGTCACTTTTTTGCAATGTAAATTTAGAAGGAGCTTTGTTTAACTATGAATAAGAATGATTCTTTGCTTGTGAGTTTGTTCTGTCATTTTGTTTATTCCCTCTGTTGGTTGTGGAGCCTGATTATCTTCTTGATTCAGAGGTTTTTTATAACCGTACGTGGACCCCATTCCCTAACAGGGGAGTGTGGGGGGGCTTCCCCCCCCACAACTGTCGCTAGGGGGGTCCAGCGGGGGCAACGACAATTTTTGTAGCCCCCCCCCCCC
>ML778814.1:101240-149229 GCA_009831015.1 Picea engelmannii
TAATTTCATAGTCAATCTGGACCATTCATTATAAGGTTGCATATATGACAATAGAAGTTATTTTAGGATTTTTTTTCCCTAGAAGGAAACCCTATTTTATGAGGGAATTGTATTGCGGTTGTGTATTATTGCGAATATTATATTATGAGAGAGGAGACTGTGAAATAAAGAAGAGGATGTTACAATGAGCATGTTGTAGGTTGTATGTCTTCATTATGTTGGATAATAATAAGGAAGGACCTGGCAATTTATCTGGTGGGCGTAGCCCACTCTGGGTGAACCATGTATATCTGTGTCTCTATTGTATTGTGTATCTTCTGTGTTTTATTTCCGCATTTTTTTTATATTATTGCTCTGTGATCCTGTTTTTATAACACCCTCTTGAAATTGAAATGCTCATTTCACTTTCCCGTTTGGTTCTCTGGTTTGTATCCATCACAAAATTGTGGATCTCGCTAGGTTTTTCAAACTTTCTTTAGAGTTTTTCTTCCTCGATAAATTTTTATGGGGAAAATTGAGGATTTAACCTCATTCTAATGATGACACAACCTAAGTGTTTATCTTTTATTTAAAAGAAAAAGGGGTCACTCCTCAACTTTTCCCTTTCATTATGAGTTTCCATTAAGCTCTCTTGCCAATTTGATATTTAAAATTCTTCTTCAGTCAAACATGTGTCATATTGGAGTAATCTCTGCTTGGAACCAGGGTTATGGGGTTCTCATATCTCTGTTGGATTGCTCTCCAGGAAATGTTTTTTTGAGTCATGATACAAAGGGAAATGTTCGGTCTGGTTTCAATCCCAAGCATTTAAAAAATATCTTATCACTTTTCTTGGTTGATGTCAGAGGATTAAGCATGTTTGTTTCTAAACCCAAGGGTTCACATCCCTGCACGTTAAAGAATATGTTTTGGTCTTACAAGAAGAAATTGCACATCTTAAATTCGGTAACCCTAATGCTATTTAAATACAACAATAAGTTTAAGATATTATGAAAGATGAGTGTGATCAGTTTTGATACCTAGCCATTTTGGAAGACGACCAGTTTAATATGCATTGATTGTTTTTTCTGTATGTGATGGCTATTTTCTTGAAAGTAATGCCTAATAATATGGAAACTCGAAATAGTGAACATATAAAATACTTTATTCAGCCCTATTCAATTTTTATTTACACAAAAAGTTATTTGGGAATGGTTCATATGAGTTTTTAAAGATGAATATTTTCAATCTTGAATATTTTCAAGCCATAACTGTTAATAAATATCACAACAATTTGATGATAGTTTGGGTTTAAAGAGCTCTATCAAAAAATCTTCTTGAAATTGAAGGAAACGTGCTACTCTTGTTACCAATGATAAATAAATTTCAATCCTCATAATGATTATACAAGATGATATAAGTTGTGTGCATTCGCTAAATAGTACTAATGAAGAAGGGTTCAATTGAGGTTGACATATGTTTGCAACTGCTAGTTATTGTTGCTCAGGACTTGAATATTTAAATGGAAATGAGACTTTTTTTTAGGATTGAAATGCTTTATTTCTTATACATAGGATTAATTCCCTCATGTTGTCAGTTTACATGAGCTATTCCTTCATTCCCAAATTCATATATCATTTCAAATGCCCATTTATCTTTCCCCTTGTGTTATGAAATTAAATATTTCCTGATAAATTGGTATTGATATTGGAAACAATAATATATTATGATGGGGATGTAAATATGGTTATGGTCATATTTTGAAAGAGTATGTTACATGATGGTTATATTTGAAAAATTCAATTTTTATTTTCTCAAGGCCAATTCCCTCCATATTTCCATTTTTCATAAATTATTTCCAACTCCCAATTCCATATTCATTTTTATTCAAAAATTCCCCTCTAATGCATAGTTGATTTTTAAAAATATAGGATTGGCAGAGGTGGATATAAAATTGACAGTGAAATTATGAAGAGATTGTTAACAAATAATTTTACTTTATTTGTGTTCTATGATAGATTATTTTTGGACATGTGCCATTACATTTCCTTTCCATTATCTCACTTTTCACACATTACAATCCCATCATTTTTGCCAAATACATTGTTTCTCCCATGTTCTTAAATAATAATTACTTATGTGATGAAGAAGAGTTGATGGGCAGAATTGATAATCTTGACTGATTTTCCCTCGTATCTCCTTGATTGCTTTCATGTTGTTTCTTGTCAACAGAGTTGTTTCTAAGTTATATTATGCAAAGGGTATTTGATGTTTATAGACTACTGTATGCATGCTCTAACTCTGATTTTCACTTATAGATTAGTTTCTTCAGTAGAGGCAATGGTGGAAGAGGAAACAGGGGAAGAGGGAGATGGCCTAAGGAATTTAACCAGCTTCTACAAACTAGTTTCTTGAACTTAGCGGGACAAGGGGATTTTCAACCCAATTCTCCACCTGAAAGAATACCCCTTCATCCTCATCCAAGTATTTCTATTATTCCTACACAACGACATGTTTCATTACCTCCTGATATTCCAGCCAATGATGGTTGGAATGAGATTGTTAAACCCTCCTCAACATCAAGCCCAGGGATATCCCACAACTTCAATGCCGTTATCTCCACCTCTTCCAAAGCAATATGCCCTCCATACTTCATCAGAAGCTTTTCATGCCCATTCTTCTCGGCCATTAAAGAAACTTAAATCTCAAATCATGGAACCTAAGCATAGCAAAGGAAAACAACCTTCCCAATCTATCAATTTTGATGAGTTAGTAACTTCTTCACATTTAGTCACCTCTCATGCTAAGCATCCAAAAAATGAAAGTAAATATATTTATTTTGAGGGCATGCATCTGGAAGCATAAACAACAAGAGTCAATGCACCAGTTAATGAAGGTTTGGAAGTCATAAATCCACATGAAAGTAAACAAAGGCAAGTTGCCTCACATAAAAAATATGACTTTTGATTTTTTAAGTATTATTATGATGGTTTTAAAGTTGCGATCAGTTATAGTTATAACTTTCTGGATAGTGGTATTCTTTAGACAAGTTGACTATTCATCATTTTTGAATATTTTCACAACAATATTGTTTTTGAGGCATCTAATGGTATATTTATTTTGACATATTTATGACAACTCAAACTTAGACAAAATTCTGATATGTTTATTTTTTTTTAAATATGTTTATTATTTGGGAGTCACAAGGATGCTTATAGGTATGAGATGATTGGGATGTGTGCTATGTTTATAATTAAATGGATGTTGGATGGCTTTAAATTATGTTTATTTTTAAAGGAGAAACAAGGGGGATATGTTAAAAGTTCAAAAGGTCATTATGGGGTCCCCACCTATTAGTTAGTATTTATTTTATCCTTATAATTAAATATTACTATTATTCAATTATGAATTGTCCCCATTAACTAAAATTAGTTAATGACTTAACTAAAAGTAGTTCAACTTCTCAAACAAATTTTGAGAGAATAAAAGAGAACTCAAGGGACAAGCAAAATGAGAGTGATAGAGAGAACAACTCTGATAAGGTATTCTCTTGCTTCTTAAGTGAGATTACTTTACTATTTCATTCATTAGAAAGTTCTTTCGGATTTATCACAAATCCGAAAGAACTTTCTGATCAAAACAATGGTCGCAAAAGCCTTAGAACATAAATATTTCATTCATCTCTAAAATACATAAGTGCTAAGAACTTCTTGTTGATACAGGATCCTACTGAAGGTGGCAATAAGGAGAATGAAGAAGTATTGATTTGTCGATATACTTCAAAAGCTTGATCACCTATCTCCAATAGTCTATGGCTTCTTATTAGATTTATGGATTAGTTTCCAGTACTGATTAAGGATTTTGTGTAGAGTTAAGGCAGTCACATTTATGGCATGTCATTTCAACTTTGTTTCAGTTTTGGTTTCACTTAATGATACCAATAGTCTCTATATGATGTAGTATACCATCTTTGACTACTAAGTCTCATTCTGGTCCTTACCTTTTGGGTATGAATAATGTTGTTGGTTGTATTTCAGATTTGAATAAATAAAAACTTTGGATGGTTTTGAAGTCTCATTTGAGTTTCTGTGTAATCTTATGTTTGATTTTTATTTCTAAAGGAGTTAAAAAAATAACAAAATTATTTTCTGTTATAAATATTTTCTTTCATTGACATACTACACTTATAAAAGATAACATTAATTCCAAGGACATATTTCTTGAGAAATAATTGATTTTTTTTAAAAGGGGTTATAAACACATGGTGATAACCCCAACTATTTTTCTCTAGCCAAGCAAAATTTGAAAAAGTTGGTATTAGTATAAGGCCATTCCTTTTGATCAACATTTATTTGGTGACCATACTGGGGAAATCTTCAATATTTCTCTGGTAGTTGCATTTTATTTATGTATTTATTGGATCTTTTATACTTAATATTTTTTTTAATCACCGTTTTCATGACCATAGTTGTTGTGTGTCAACTTAATATTGGTAATGATTTATATGATCAGACCAACATTTCTCTAACTTTATTTAATACAATTTTGGAAATATCCCATACACGAACTGAACTTCATCAATCTTGGGAGGTTATTTCTCAAGATATTATAATTAGAGAACAACACGAAGCTCAACAAAATATGGTTAGAAATCAGCCTCTTCATTAATAAATTCTCTTATGTACTTTGTATACCATTCTTCATGAAGAATGAGAGGTTTGTCTCCATAAATTAATCCTATCTTATAGATGGGAAGAATAAAGGTTATCCTCGAAACCCTATAGGGAAAAAATAACAGATCTTTATCTGATTCTTCCAGCTCTTCAGTATCATTTATCCCTATCACTTTCAAAAACTCATCTTTCCGTTCTTCTTTTGGTACTAGTCAATCTTCTTCTTCGCAATCCTCCTCTTCATCCATAATTGGGAGTATTTTTAGTCATCAAATTTGGTTCAATCAACCACCATTCTTGCCAAAGTAATCAAGGAATTCAATTTATTCAAGTTTGAGGAAGATTTCACTATTACATCATGGCATGTGTCTTCACCTCTAGATCTTGCTCTAGCTACTAATCACCTTTCCAAATTCAAAGATCATTTGCCAAAATTTTCAGGAAATGGCATCACTTATACAAAAGAACATCTTAGTGCATTTTCCAACACATGCCACAATATAGGAGGAAATGATATTGATACTCATGATTATTCATTAATTCTTTAGAAGGTAAAACTGCTGCTGATTTTTTCAAATTTCCTCCTAAAGTATTTTCAACTTGAGATGAACTAGTTTACTGGTTTAAATCAACATATGGGAAGCTTGAGAACCCAACATATTTGTTAAAGGATAATAATAACATTGTTTTTACAAATGGTGAAACCATTAAATATTTCAATCTTAGATTCACCAGATTGTAAAATCCAATTCCAGAAATGATTTTTCCTCATAATCAAGCTGCTTTCATTTAGTACAATAATGCCTTACCCTCTTCTTATCGTCATAGGTAAGAAGAGAAAAATGTGACAAGCCTAGGGTCTACAATTCAAACTTTCTTGTAGTATGAAGAATAAATGGAAAGAACAGGTCTTCCTAAAGAATATTTTGTTAAGAAGACATAAATGTCGACTATGTTGCAGTTGGTTCAAGATATGAGTAATCAGATGTTGCTTTTGAAAGGAAAGGAATCACTACTAATTCAATCCATGTTGAATCGTCTTCTCAATTTGTTTTGAGAAATCATCCTATCAATTCCTTACCATATAATAATCCAAAGGCTATCCTCTATAGAGCTTGGTGTAACTTTTTCTATGACAATCATGAGGAGAACACCTATGAAGTTAAGAGAAAAGCATAGGAAAGAATCTTTGGAAAAATAAATGAAACAATTGTCACTTCCTTAGATTTCATTCCTGAAGAAGATGTAATGTTAGTAAATACTCAGAGTAAATATTATACTGACAAGGGAAAGGGTGGAAATCCCAAAGCTACCTTTTCTCCTAGCTCTTCTTCTCCAAGTACAAGTCCTCAGGTTGATAGAGTAGACCAAATTCAAGGGGCTTCAACCTCTATACCTTCATCAAAGTATAACATATTGAAATAACTAGCTAACATAAAAGCAGATGCAATTCTCCTGGACATAGTCGGTGTCCCCGAGAAACAATAACATCTTAAATTTTTTATGGAAGGTAAAACTTATTCAGTGGCTAGTTTATCCGAAAACCTTGATGAAGATGATTCACATGTAAACAGAATAGGTGTAAATAGTTTTAAAAATTCTGTTAAAAAATACACCTTTTTATATTTCTATAAATATTTTTGATAGGATAGCTCATTTCTTCCTAATAGATGGTAGGTTTGGACTTAGTGTAATGTCCAAGATTATTATGGAAGAACTTGGACTCTCTTGTACAAATGAAAATGAGAGAAGCAAGTTGTCCTATAATAATCAACAACAATCTATGATCGATGAGATTAAAGATGTAACTTTAGTCCTTTGTGCTCATCCAGAAATCAGAACCACTTTGAATATACAAGTGATTGACATGCTCGTTAGTAATTATTCAATCATTTTTGGTAGAGACTAGATGGATTTAACGGGTGGTTACTTATCTTAAAATGGCTCTCATTTTTATATTCCCATAAATGGGAAGAATATAATCATGTTTAGGGAAGGAAAAATTTCACCGTATGTCGAAAGGGTTCCTCAGTCAAATGTAAACTTTATTGAGGAATATATGGGTGTTTATTCAATTTTCAACGATGAAGAAGACACTTCTCTTTAACAAACCCATGACTATGAAGACAATATGTGGCATATGCACGTTGATGGTGCATGTTCAAATGAAGTTAATGGGGCGTGCATTGTTTTATATTCACATGTGGGTAATATTCATAATTTTTCCTATAGACTTGAATTTTCCTTTACAAATAATGTAACTGAATCTGAATCCTTATTGTTAGGTATTGAGAATGCTTATAATTTAGGCTGTGGTTATCTTACTATTTTTAGAGATTCAAAACTTGTTGTCAATCTGGTTAGGAAAAATTATACTCCTACTAACAAGTTACTGAAGAGGTACACCCAAGCTGTTTGGGCATTGATCCAAAATATGTTGTCTTTTAACATCACTCATATTAAAAGAGAGCTAAATTCTATCACTGATAGGAAAGATTTTTTTGCAGTTTGTCCTACAAGACAATTACTTCCTCAAAGACATGATTGTACATTCTTGTCCTTATATAGACCTCATCTTCTTAATAATGTGTACTATTGGCAGGTCTTTCCCGATTATGAAAGCATTTGTGCTTTCTTGCAAATTGAGCTCTATAAGCCTAAGAAAATAATTTCTCTTGAAGATAATAAATTTCCTAAAGGCTTGACTTCTCTCGAGAATTCATTTTCAGTGAGTGACGTTGGCAACCATGATGATAAGAAAGAAGAGGAGTAAAAATGGAAAATAGGGTATATGATTCCTTTGAACATTAGAACTGTTGAACAACCAAAAGTTTTAAAAGTTGGAGCACAATGTTCTGAAGAAGAAAAGGCTAAACTCATGGATTTATTCCATGAGTTTAAGGATGTTTTTGCCCTATCCTATGAGGATCATCATGGTTTTGATCATAGTATTATCCAACATGATATTCCAATAAAGGAAGAAGCAAAACCAACTAGGAAGAAACAAAGACCTATTAATCTCACACTTGAAGCTACCATTAAAAAGGAAGTGGAAGAATTGTTGAATGCTCATATTATCTTCCCAATCAAATAGTCAAAATGGGTATCTAATCTTGTTCCTGTAAGAAAGAAGATTGGATAAATTAGATTGTGTGTATTTCCATGCACTAAATAGAGCTAGTGTCAAAGATAATTTTCCCCTCCCTAACATGGAATTAATTTTGCAGCAAGTTGTTGGATCTCAAATGATGTCCTTACTCGATGGTTTTTCAGGTTATAATCAAATAAGATTTAAGAGGATTGATAAATACAAAGTCACATTCACTACTCGTTGGGGAAATTTTGCTTATGAACATATGCCTTTTGTCTTATCTAATGCAGGTGCCACTTTCCAAGGAGCTATGCAAATAGCTTTCAATGATCTCATTGGTAATATTATCCAAGTATATCTTGATGATTTAACTGTTTATTCAAAAAACCAATAGGATCACTTTGATCATCTTAAGCAAGTCTTTTTATGATGTAGAAAATTTGGTATGTCCTTAAATCCTAAAAAGTCTATTTTTGGCATTACTCAAGGTAAATTCCTTGGACACATTGTTTCAAATTCTAGGATCTGTATAGATCTTGAAAGGGTTACCACAATCTTAAATCTTCCAGCATCCACATCTAGAAAGGAAATCCACTCTTTCATGGGTAGGATAATTTTTTTTAGAATATTTGTTCCTAATTTCGCTGTGATGGTTAAACCTATTCATTATATGATGAAACATGATCAATCTTTCTCTTGGATAGAATATGTCGAAAAGGATTTTGTAGGATTTAATAAGGCAATCTGTTCAGATTTGGTCTTGGCGAAGTTGGATTTAATAAAGAATTTATCACTTATATGAACTCAACAGAAGAGGCAATTTCTATTGTCCTTATGTAAAAATATGATCAGAATAATGAACAACATGTAGCCTATATGAGTCAAATATTAACCCACAACGAAATCAAATACACTTTTATTGAAAAACATTCTTTCTCTCTCATTAATTCTATAGAAAATTTATCCACTTCATCCTCAACAAACACACAGAGGTAAAAATCCCTTTACTTATTGTCAAGTTTTTTCTTGCACAAAACGACCACCTTTTTGGAAAACTTGTGCATTAGCTTGAAAATATTCAAGAACATGATTTAAAGATTACTACTTCTAATACTATTAAGGGACGTGACTTAACACTTCACTTGGCTCAACATCTTGAACCAAATGACTCTTCTGAAGAAAATGAAGATGCCTTGTCAACACGTTTCTTTATCAAAAATAAAAATCTCGACTTCATTGAGCATCCTTGGTATAAGGACATAATTTATTAATTACAATATCAAAAGTGTTTTGATTACTTAGAATCTCATCAATGAAGACGATTACGTCTCAAAGCCTCCAAAGATATTATTTTGGCAAATTTGTTATTTTGAAGATCTGTTGATGGGTTATTATTATGATGTATTGATGATATTATAGCCCATAAAATATTGAAACAGATACATGGATTAGTAGACTCAAATTTACACATTGGTGGGCATTTTGCAGCAAGGATTGTTGCCTTCAAAATTCTAGGAACGTGGTATTAGTGGCCTTTTATTTTTCAAGATTCTTTTAAATTCACAAGGGCCTGTGATAAATGTCAGAAATTCACTAGTAGGGGAAAATTTGCTGCTATGCATCTGTAGCCTATTCTTCCCAATTTTCCATTTTCTAAATGGGGTTTATATTTCATTGGTCGTATAAATCCTCCATCTTCTATAAGACATATTATCATACTTACAACTACAAACTACTTCACTAAATGGAATGAAGTTGTACCACTTAAACATGCACAAAATGAACAAGCAATATCCTTTTTGGAATCAAACATTTTCTCTCGTTTTGGTTTTCCTCTTGAAATTGTTTCAGATAATGGACCAAATTTTATTTCTTCAAAATTCACTCATTTTCTTGGAAAATTTGGTGTGAATCACTTCACTTCCTATAGCTATTATCCACAAGTAAATGGGCAGGCTAAGTTTACTAATAAGAATCTGATCAAAATTTTGAAGAGAATAATAGATGATAAGTCTCGTCAATGGCATACACTACTTATTTATGCTCTTTGGGTAGATAGAACCACCACCAAGTCTAGCACTGGCCATACCCCTTTCTAGTTTTTATATGGCCAAGAAGTCATCATGCCTGTAGAATTGGAACTTACCTCACTAAGGTTGGCATTATAGTTTGAAGAATTAAATTCTTCATGTTTTCCCCAAAGAATTTGTTAGAAAAACAAGATCGCAGAGCAATAAAATAAAAAAAATGCGGAAATAAAACATAGAAGATACACAATACAATAGAGACACAGATGTACATGGTTAATCCAGTGTGGGCTATGCCTACTAGAGAAATTTCTAGGTCCTTCCTTTATTATTATCCAGTAAATGAAGGGATACAACCTACAACATACCCATTGTAACTTCCTCTTCTTTCTCTCATAGTATCCTCTATTAGAATACAATATTCACTCACTCACTCACATAGCCACAACACAATTCCCTCATACATAAAATAAGGTTTCCTTCTAGGGAAAAAAATCCCTAACATAACTTCTACCGTCAGATTTGTGACGTCATAATGAATGGTCCAGATTGACTATTAAACTACAATATTTTACAAGGAAAATTTCCCCAAAATTTCTCTTTTGGGGCGTTGCCCCCGAATACCCCTCCAGGGGGGGGCTGCGAAATTTTTCATTACCCCTGCCTGGACCCCCCTGGTGAGAGAAGTGGGGGGGAAATCCCCTCCACACCTCCCCATTAGGTAGTGGGGTCCAAACACGACTAAAACAAGGCCTATGAATCATGAATATAATCATGCTCCACAACCAACAAAATTAATGCTTTGTTTTCCCTAGAGGAACAAAGAAATCATGATTTAGACAATTTAAGGAAAAGGCAACAAACAATTAAAATACATTTTGATAAAAAATCCAAATCTGCCATTTTCAAGGTTAATGACAAAGTATTGCTTTGGGATGTTGCTCATGCTGAAAATGGAAAGCACTCCAAGTTTCAGAAGTTGTGGTTATCTCCATATAAAATTACCTCTGTCATAGGTAACAACTCTTATTTTCTTAAGGACATGGAAGAGTGATTGTTTTCATTTACAAATAATGGCTCACATCTGAAGCATTATGCTGAGACAGATTGATTTGATTGATTATTTTTAATTATCCATGTATAGTCTCTTGTATATACTCTGTTTTCCTCATTTATTATGTCCTAATTGCTTAACTGATTTTCCTTATTTATCAGTTTTTGATTGATTTCTGTTTTAACATTTTGCTTTCTTTATTTGTAAGTTTATTTTCTTTATCGTGTCAACTACACATTATACTTATCTTGTAAAATCTATGAGAGAAGAAAGAGACAAATAATCTTCTTTGGTTTGTAATACTACTTATGTAACAATTTCCAAACCTACATAAAGTTTCTAATACATGAAGTGATAGTTATCCCCACTTCTTCTTTCCTATTCTTCCCTCCGTATTGTTTCTTGCAAGAGTTTATCAAAGAAAAATTGATAGTTCTATAAATTTGAAACAAACAAAGACAAATATTATTGGTTCTAGCCAATTCAAAAATTGTCTACCATGTGGAGTTGCCAGATGTTGACTTATAAAATTGCCAACTACGCCATCAAGCTTGCGAATGGTTGCAAGGAACTGATATAAATTTTTTTATTATCTATTATTTATAACTACATAACTATAGGTGGGACACCCTAGCAAAATAAAGAAAATTGACAATCCCCTTGTTATAAGAGTTAATGATAGCACTTCATTTTACTATAGTTATTGGAGGTATCTTGCTACATATTGATTATTCGTTTGGGTTTCTCTAGTATATGGTGATTTAAAACATATAATCATTTTCCATGTTATCAATTATAATAACATGAAGTATGGGAAAAATGCATGGTCATTTTATCATGGTTTGTGTTCCACACCATCAAGATGATATAATATTGTGAAGTTCTCATAGAATGTGCAAATTCAATTGCTAGTGATATGGTGTTTTTTTTTTTACCTTTGAAAAGTTGGTTGATATATCACAATGATCCAACATGAAGTGCGACTTAAACACCATAATATGACATTATATGTTGTATGGTAGTCTCAGGCCCTCATATATATATTATTCCTTGATATATACAAATGTGATATGGTGAAAGCTTTAAAAGTGGAAATTTCTTTCAAACACAATGCATGTGGCATATTTTATTCTTTCATATTGATTTCATATAGCCTATTGGTGTCATTCAAACCTTTCCTTAAGCATTTATTTTGACAGATATATACTATTGCATCTTGGGATTGGAAATGGATGTGGGTTAATTGTAAATGATGTTGAGTTAGTCGCCATTACAAAATTACAAGAGGCATTAAAACTTTGATGGCAGGGATGTAAAGCACATGAACTGATGAATATGTGGCATGGTAAGTTGTATTTCTATTTAATGTGGTTGATTAATAGAAGTATGATCTGGAAAAGAGTTAATGTTGAGGTGATGTGAGGTCCCATGCATTGAATTCAAAGGAAGCAAGCTTTTTGTCAAGGTTACCACCTTGAACATCATGGCATTTTCACTTTGTTAGTTTTGGAACTGAGCTCTGAAGAGATTGTTCTGCTCAACCCTTGGTCATGGTTGTTTTGACAGTGAAACTCAACTTTTTTGAGAGAATTTTTTTTTGTTAGTGAAGGTATGTTATTGTATCTTATACCCATCAAATTCTTGTCAATTGTTTGTAATGGTAATTTAGAAGGAGCTCTATTTGATTGTGAATAAACATGCTTCTTTGCTTGTGAATACATTCTGTCATTTTCTTTCTTCCCTCCTGAAAATGAAATTATTATTTCACTTTACCGTTTGGTTCTTTGGTTCATATCCATCAAAAAATTGTAAATATCGTTTGGTTTTTCAAACTTTCTTCAGAGTTTTTCTCCCTCGATATATTTTTATGGGGAAAATTGAGGATTCAACCTCAGTCTATTGATGACACATCCTAAGTGTTTGTATTTTGTTTAAAAGAAAAAGGGGCCACTCCTCGACTTTTCCCTTTCATTATGAGTTTCCATTAAACCCTCTTTCCATCTTGATATGTAAAATTATGCTTCAATCAAGCTTGTGTCATATTAGAGTAATCTCTGCTTGGAACTAGGGTTATGGGTTTTTCATATCTTTTTTGGATTGTTCTCCTGGAAATGTTGTTTCAAGTCATGATACAAAGGGAACTGTTCAGTTTGGTTTCAAGTCCAAGCATTTAAAAAACTATCTTACTGGTTTGCTTGGTTGATGTCAGAGGATTAAGTCTGTTTGTTACTAAACCCTAGGGTTTAGCATCCCTACAAGTTAAAGAATATGGTTTGGTCTTACAAGAAGAGTTTGCACATCTTAAATTTGGCAACCCTAATACTCGTTAAATACAATGATAAGTTTCAGCTATGATGAAAGACGAGTATGATCAATTTCGATCCCTGAACATTTTGGAAGATGACCAATTTAATATGCATCGATTGTTTTTTCTGTTGGATGTGATGGATATTTTCTTGAAAGTAATGTTTGATAAGATGGAAACTCGAAATAATGAACATATCAAATAATTTCTTCGGCCCTATTCAATTTTTTTTACACAAAAAATTATTTGGGAATGGTTCATATAATTTTTGAAAGATGAATATTTTCAAGCCATAATTATTAAGAAATATCACAATAGTTTGATGATAGTTTAGGTTTAAAGAGCTCTATCAAACAGTCTACTTGAAATTGAAGGAAATGTACTACTCATGCTACCAATCATAAATAAATTTCAATCCTCATAATGATTATACATGATGATATAAGTTGTGTGTATTCACTAAATAGTACTATTGAAGAAGGGTTCAATTAAGGTTGGTATATGTTTGCAACTATCATTTATTGATTCTCATGACTTTAATATTTAAATGGAAATGAGAATTGTGTCGAGGATTTCAATGTTTTATTTCTTATACACATGATCAATTCCCTCATGTTATCACTTTCCATCAGCTATTCCTTCATTTCAAAATTCATATATCATTTCAAATGCTCATTTATCTTCCCCCCTATGTTATGAAATTAAATATTTCCTGATAAATTGGTATTGATATTGGAAACATGCATATATTTTGATGGGGATGTGAATATGGTTATGGTCAGATTTTGAAAGAGTATGTTACATGCTGCTTATATTTTACAAAATCAATTTTTATTTGCTTAGGGCCAATTCCCTCCATATTTCCATTTTTCATAAGTTATTTCCAACTCCCAATTCCATATTCATTTTTTTTCAATTTTTTCCCCTCATGCATAGTTAATTTAAAAAAATAAAGGATTGATAGAGGTGGATATAAAATTGATAGGGAAATTATTTGCTCAAGGCCAATTGCCTCCATCTTTCCATTTTTCATAAGTTATTTCCAACTCCCAATTCCATATTCTTTTTTATTCAAAAGGTTTTCCCCTTGATGCATAGTTAATTTTAAAAAATAAAGGATTAATATAGGTCAATATAAAATTGATAGGGAAATTATGGAGAGATTATTAAAAGATAATTTGACTTTATTTGTGTTCGATGATAGATTTTTTTGGACATGTGCCATTACATTTTCTTTCCATTATTTCAATTTTCACAAATTATAATCCCATCATTTTCCCCAAATACATTGTTTCTCCCATGTTCTTAAATAATAATTACTTATGTGATGAAGAAGAGTTGATGGGAAGAATTGAAAACCTTGACCTATTTTCCCTTGTATCTCCTTGATTGCTTGCATGTTGTTTTCCATCAACAGAGTTGTTTCTAAGTTATATTATGCAAAGTGTATTTGATGTTTATTGGCTATTGTACAAATTCTCTAACTTTGCTTTGCACTTATAGATGAGTATCTTCAGTAGAGGCAGTGGCGGCAAAGGAAATCAGGGAAGAGGGATAAGGCCTAATGATTTTTGGGCTAACAAAAGACTCCACTTCTCAATCTATTTCGTTGTTGAATCTGGGGAATTTAACCATCTCCTACAAACTAGTTTCTTGAAATTAGAAGGACAAGGGAATTTTTAACCTTGTCCTCCACCTAAAAGACCACCCCTTCATCCTCATCCAAGTATTTTTGGTTTTCCTATACAACCACATGTTTCATTACCGCCTGAGATTCCAACCAATGATGGTTGGATTGATATTGTTAACCCTTCTCAACATTAAGCCCAAGGATGGCCCACAAATTCATTTCCATTACCTCCACCTCTTCCAAAGAGATATTCCCTCCATATTACATCAGAATCTTATCATGCTCATTCTTCTCGGCCATTAAGGAATCTTAAATATCAAATCTAGAATCCTGAACCTAGAAAAGGCAAATGACCTACCCAATTTGTCAATTTTGATTAGTCAATAACTTCTTCACATTTAATCATCTCTCATGCTAAGAATCCAAAAAATGAAAGAAAATATATTTATTTTAAGGACATGCATCCAAAAGCATCAACAACAAGAGTTAATGCACCAATTAATGAAGGTTTGGAAGTAATAAATCCACATGAGAGTAAATAGAGGCAGGTTGCTTTCACATAAAAAAATATGACTTATGATTTTCAAGTATTATTACGATGGTTTTACTGTTAAGGTCAGTTCTAGTTATTATTTTATGGATAGTGGTATTCTTTGGACAAGTTGATTATTCATCATTTTTGGATATTTTCACAACAATATTATTTTTTAGGCAGTTGATGGTATATTTATTTTGACATATTTATGACATCTCAGACTTAAACAAAAATATGATATATTTATTTTTGATAAGTATGTTTATTATTCGGGAGTCACAAGGATTCTTATAAGTATGATATGATTGGGATATGTGCTATGTTTATAATTAAATGGATGTTGGATGACTTCAATTTTGTTTTTCTTTTTTTCTTTTTAAGGAGAAACAAGGGGGATATGTTAAAAGTTCAAAAGTTCATTGGGGGGTCCCCACCTATTAGTTAGTATTTATTTTATATTTATCATTAAATATTATTATTATTCAATTATGAGTTGTCACCGTTTACTAAAATTAGTTAATGACTTAACTAAAAGCAGTTTAACTTCTCAAACTACTTTTGAGAGAATAAAAGAGAAATCAAGGGACAAGCAAAAGGATAGTGATAGATAGAACAAATATGATAAGGTCTGTTCTTGATTCTTAAATGAGATTACTTTACTATTTCATTTATCTTTGAAATACATTAGTGCTAAGAACTTCTTGTTGGTAGTAGAAACATACTGAAGGTGGAAATAAGGAGAACAAAAAAGTATTGATTTGTTGATATACTTCACAAGGTTGATCACGTGTCTTTGATAGACTATGGGTTCTTATTAGATTTATGGTTAAGTTTTCAGTATTGATTACGGATTTCGTGTAGATTCAAGGTAGTGGCATTTGTGGCCTATCATTTCAACTTTGTTTAAGTCTTCGTTTCACTGAATGATACTAGTAGTCTTTGTATGATGTAATATATGATCTTTGACTACTAAGTCTCATTCTAGTCCTTACCTTTTGGGTATGAAGAATGTTGTTGGTTGTATCTAAGTTTTGAATAAATAAAATCTTTGAATGGTTTTGAAGTCTCATTTGTGTTTCTATGTAACCTTATACTAGATTTTTATTTCTAAAGTGGTTCAAAAAAAATTTAAAATATTTTCTGTTACAAATATTTTCTTTTTTTGACATACTACAATTATAAAAGATAGTATTAATTCCAAGAACATCTTTCTTGAGAAATAATTGAAATTTTTGTGAAAGGGGATATAAACACAGGGTGATAATCCTGACTATTTTTCTCTAGCCAAGAGAAATTTGAAAATGTTGGTATTAGGATAAGGGCATTTCTTTTCATCAACACCTATAATCACTAAATAGAACTTACAATGAGATGCAACCAAGGACTAGAAATCTCCCACCAATCAAGCAATGAAATAGGAAACCAACAACAATTAGTAGACTTGGCAACAAACTTGGAGGAAAACTCTCCTCCCAACCTACCCCATAACCAAAGATTGAGAGGTCCTAATCCCTTAAATAATAAAAATATGCAAGATGAAAATCACTACCTCCCTTGCATTATCCTCAATCCCCATTAGAATTTCCTTAAGATCCATAAAAAAAATCCTCACCACATTCTCCTAATTAGCAAAAAACATCGACCCTCATCTTCGTATATTAAAAAAACTCCCACAATAGCTCCCTTCATGATCTCATAAGCCCCCATTTCCCAACTAAAATATTGATTTTCCAATTTCATGATGACTCCACTTTTCATCCATGCACTAATCCCCTTATTGTAACTCCAAGCATTCATCCTTAAAAGTTGGACTTGGGCCCTTGAAAGGTTCTTTGCACTAGTATTATGGGTTAATGAAGCGATAAGGTTCAATTTATTGGCTAGAGTACAAATGACGTTTAAAGAAGGCATACTATAGTCCTAATTATGGATTCATTGCTGAAGAAACAAGGTCTTGGTCTTGTCCCCCTAAACTATTTATATGAACCATGTCATTTTATTACCTAGACTCTTCGTCAAAGATATGTTTTAGATTTATAAAACTTAACATTCAAGCTAAACTCATATCCTCTATTCTTATCCATATTTTTATCTCTTTCTTTCCCCTAAGCTTAAGCACACTATACGAGTTGCAAATCATAAGTCACATCCTAGATTTATCATCAAATCCCCATGTCCATATGTGTCAATTAAATATAAAAAATACACTTTATAAAGTAAAATTCCCATGTTCTTTTACCTTTTTACATATGGTTAATCTTGTGAGGGAATGGGCCCATAATTGTTGGTAAATCAAAACCATGTTCATACATTGTGAAAGATAAAAGGGTGGATTTCAAAATAAGAATTGTGCCTTCACAATTGACTAAAGGATGCCATGCATTTTTGGGTGGCTTCCTTATTATAGAGGCATGTAATTTTTTGGGAAATGGGTGGAACCTATCCCGAAACAAACTGACAATTCTGTAGATAATAGAAGAGGGAATAAAAAAAACTGAAGACAAAAGGTGACATCTAAATACATTTTTACAGTACTTAAGCAAAGCACACCATGATCATAACATCACAATGAATATTGGACCTTGATATCACTTTGATCACTTAATAATAATGACCCAAGCAAGGATGATTTTAAGGATGGAAATTTATTTTAAAAAGTAGAAACCTTGGCGAATCTTACTAATTCTTCATATGCCAACTATAAATGTTTGGCGATAGTTTTGTAAAAATATTCAAATTTCTAAGGATTTTATATAGTTTTTATAAAATTTTGGCGATTTTTAAGGTAAAATAATTATATCCTATAGAATTTGGGCGAATCATTTTTAAAATAGCGAATCTCTTTTTTGGAAAAACCATGGAAAATTATCCCATGAGCGAAATTTAGCCCCTAAAATCATCCCTAGACCCAAGGGGTATGCTATTTATAGCCTCAAGATCTAATCAACTTTCATTAAATTGAGAAGATCTTGTCCGCATATAATCGTTGGTTGTTAGATTTAACTCCATCAAATATGCGTTGTTTAGTAGGCTCGACAAGGATGCTCAACTCGACCGACCATGCGTTCAACTTGTAGTTGATTGTTTGGCTAGTTGATCCATCACCTGAATATCTTCGACTATTGGTCGAATGTTTGATTGACATGCATGTCGACTACTGAACTAACTAATGTAGATATTTGTTCGATCACCCAACCTACTATATCTAGATGTAGGTCGATCGCCTGATTGATTAAATCCAAGAGATGTGTGATGAGCCATCAATGCTTGATGTTCCAACACCTCCCCATCAACATGTGTCTCTAGATATTTGAGAGATGAAATTACATCATCATGACAACCCCCCATAATTGCATCTTCCTGAAGCCCAAACATCGTTCATATATTGATAAATCTAGATTTATATAAGGTTTTATTTAAGATATCAACACCCTGATCATTTGTTTCGAAATATTCAAGAGAGACAAAGCTCTCATGAACCAAATGTCTAAAATAGCGAGCATGGAGCTCAAAATTATTCATATTACTGTGGGAAACAAGATCATTAGCAACCTGTATGACACTTTGATTATCATAGTAGATTATAGTCGAGGTCTAAATAGGAAGTCCAAGTTCACCCAAAAGTTGGTGGATCCATACTGCTTTAGTACCTACTTGAGTGGAGAAACAATGTTATGATTCTATAGTCAACAAGGAGATTTCCTTATGTTTCTTGCATGATCCCAGTTAGAGTCGGTGAAGTCAACTTGTGAATATGAACTTTGATAATACTTGATACCAAAATAAATGGTACCTTAAATATAGATTTCCAGTGAATTTTTTTGTGGTCCTGTATAAATAAAGAAACCACACTAATAACAAAGGAAATGTCAGGTCGACTATGAGAAAGATAAATAAGATTTCCAACCAATTGTCGATAAAGTGTAGCATCGACTATGGGTGTTTGAAAAGTTTTTGTGAGATTTAATTAATATTGAAAAGGAGTAGCACAGGTCTTAGAATAAACCATATTAAAACGTGTCAAAAGATCCATCACATATTTAGATTGAGAAATGGAAAAACCATCACATAGTGGTAATACTTGAAGACCCAAAAAACAATGCAGAGTACCAAGGCATGTCATGTCAAAGGAGTCAACACGTTGTTTTTTCAATCTAAGAATGGGATCATTATTATTTCTAGTAATGAGAAGGTCATATACATATACAAAAAAAATCAAAGTGTCTCCATTGGTATGGAGAACATACAAGATGTGATCAGATTCACAACATTTGAAACCAAGTTAAAGAAAGAAATTGTCAATCTTAGCATACCAAGCTTGGGTAGCCTGCTTCAAACCATAAAGAGACTTCTTGAGTCAAAAACCAAGTTAGAATCTGTCACAAAAATGGGAGGTTGTTCCATGAAAATTTCTTTATATAGGTCTCCATGAAGAAAGGCACTCTTAACATCCATTTGATGGATTTGCTAGCCAAAATGAGTAGCGAGGGAAAGAATTAATCAAATAGAGTTCATCTTTGCAATAGGGGAAAAGGTCTGTGTTGGGCCCTTCATTTGAGCGTGACCACAGAAAAATAGCAAAAGGTTGACTTGGGATGAGTCAAAGATTGTGGTTGGGGCCTGGTGGGCCCTTCATTTTGGAGACCGCCCAGTTTTGTGAAATTGTAACAGTTTTGTGGAACCATACAGAAAAACAATGAGAAATATAAGTGGCAGAAAGCTAACTGCCAACATTCCAACAATAAACAAATATCATATGCTAGTTGGAGGAAGAATTTGAAAGGTCTAGAAGCTTTGAGCGCAAGAAAATACAAAGCGGGAAAATAACATAAATGGAATTAAGAAAACATAGAAACATAATCAAGAAACAACCAAGGGAATGATATAAATTGGGGAAAATGTAACGGGAAAGGGTTACTTGTTACACTTGTAAATTTTTCTTGTACTTGTTGGATGATCCCTCTCTATTGTATTGGTTTTAGATGCGATTTCTTCCATTGTTGCCTATTTTCTAAGAGAACAAGTTGATTCTATCTCTATTGTATAAGATGTGATATGAAAGACTCGTTCCATGTACACCAGTCCGAGATATGATAATAAAAAATAGATTAATTGGGCATACAAAATTTTGTTGTGATATGGATGAATGCATGATCTTCCTTTTGTGCAATCTATCCTATATTTTGTAATTTCCATTTGCGATACTATTTTACAATATTTTCTCATGTATGCATTTAGGTTTATGCCGCACAACATGGATTATTAAACACATAACCTAGTTTAGACTTCTAATAATACAATATTTCACATTTAAGGATGAATCTACTTTGTAATATGTCAAATCTGATGGTGTGTCCTCTTTAACTCACTTCATTACACGCAAGTCTCTGCACCGCTTCGGGTGAGACCTCCTTCCCTTGCGAAAGGTTGAATATATCAGTTCTAGTAGACTACAACGGTACCTTTGTTGGTAACCTCAGAGAACACTGGTCTCTAGTTTTGCACAAAAAAATCGTTTTGTTGTCGGGACCTGACTTTTAAGCGAGTTTTCATAGGATGCAACATCATATCTTCAAGTTTGACATCGAAAATCAGTGGGAAAGACGGTGTGACGAGTTAATATTTCAAGAAGCTGAGCTACGCCAGGAGAGTCTGAACGTTGTGAAGGATGATGTGTTTTATTCTGAACATGCAAGTGATCAATACGAAATCTTCTATATCAGTTTCCTGGAAGAGGTTTACCAATGGCTTGACTGGTTGCAAGAAGCATCAGAATTTAAAGATCACGTCAAGAAAATATTTAATTAGACTATTGAGTGGCTAGTCTCTATTCACAAGTTCAAGGAGAAGTTTGAAGAGAAAGATCAAAGTTTTGGAGAGAGTATATGAGATGGAGAAAAGTCAAAAGAAAGAATCAAGACCAGAGTCACCACCGAGGAAAAAGACTCAGATGTATGCCCTACATAAATTGTGAGAGAACCAAATCATGTAGCTCCCGAAGATGTGAAGTACACTATAGAACCTCATACAATATGGCCTCCTAATGTGACCCCCTAAGATAAATAATCCCATCATAACTCACTGAGACACACATGTTCCCGATTTCTTCATAATAACGTCCCTAACACACTCATGAAGACATACCTTTACCCTGAAGCTGAACTGAGTTCTTGATCCTTGATATTCTTATATTTTTCCTCACAGGTTCATGATTGTGTGTACTGTCTACATGCAGGTATCCATGCTTTTCATCATTGCAGTCCACAGATGTTCACACTTTTCCTCCTAAAACCCGCGTATATACTCAATAAATTCCTATATGAAACCCCTTCTTCGTACTCTCAGCTCCTGCAAACTCCTTACCTCACTTGAATTCTCTGTCTTCGACTCATTGCCTCAGATCTCTAGCCTATATTCTCATAAGTGAATACACATAAGTGATTTGTAATGGACTCTTCTTTGTTTTATAAAGAGAAATTTCTCAATGACATGTAACTACCATGCAACTTCCATGCAATAATTAATTATCCCTCCATTAATTAATTATCCCTGTAATAGTTAACTATCTTATGTTTACTACCACTTTCCTTCGACATGCAACTTTTCTCAAGGGTTGACATCAATGGCAACCAATCTCAATAATTAATTATCCCTGCAATAATTAATTTATCTTTTTCAATAATTAATTAATCTTTCAACAATCATTCTCAATAATTAATATTTCAATAATTAATCTCTTGTTGCAACCACTTTGAATGGTCAAGCTTCTTGATAACCTTCTATAGGATTCTAGAATATTCTTGAGGGTCTTCAAACTTCACAGAGCCATATCTCGTCAACTGCGAGTAACTACATGGCATACCATATATTACCAAAGATGGCATGACGCATACTATTCATCTATGATAGTCTTATCTCTAAGTATAATAACCTTCATGTCTTTATTCCTCGATCAACTGTGGGTTCCATGACCAACCTATTACTGGATCCTTTCACATGGATCCTCTCAAATGGATCATATACCAAGGGAACCTATCAACCAGATGTCCACCATCACCAACACATCCCTCTACCAAGCATGTACTGAAGTCACCAACATACCATCACAAGATATGTGCCTATACCATACCATTTATCAACATGTACCATGCATCAAACATGCACATAAACACTTGTACCATACCATGTTCCAACCATACACATCAACAAAACTTGTACCATACCATGTGCCAACCATGCACATCAACCTGTACCACGATCTATATCATAACAAGTGCATCAACCATGCACCAAACTTGTACCATTTCATCAATGATATACCATATCATTCCATACACCATGTACCATAAGATATGCTAAACAAGTAATACCAATGGTGTACCTCGACCAAGTACCATCATCACCAAGAGATGTATCCTATCCATGTGCTACCATATACCAAGTTGTTGACGGGCATAAATGAAACATCATCAACTGGAAGGTTAGATCCGGACCAAGGTTGTCTAATTAACCCAAGTCATTTGGTATGATCTGACCCAACGGGTTTAATGGCTCCATTAGCCAACTAAAGTCCTAAAAACAGTAAAAGAAATAAACCAATCTAAAGCTATGATTCTAAAAAATGATATATTACTTACTAATGTTTATTTTAAAAAATGTGAATATATAAATGATTATAAACAATCTATATACAGTTTACAAGCTTTACTTGAAATCTTGCGAAAATGAATGTTCATAATAATGTTTCAAAATAAGATAAAGTAACAATGACACAGAAACAATCAAAGCTAATTAATGCAATCATCATCTCATTCATATATGATGTAGACAATCCCTCTTCCTCGACAGAGTCTCTGCGCGACCTCCCGGTCTTAAGGATCGTTCCCTCTATTTCATGAGCCAAAGCGGCTCTTTCGACTCCCTGCTGGAATCTGCACACTTATTGAATCATAGGTCCTTTTTGAAGGCTCCCCTATGCAAACAACACTAGGTGCGAGCTCCTATCTCCCCAAGTGACCACAACACCATGACCAAGGGCCTAACCCAAAGTTGCTTGTCGTAACTCGCGATCTCACGAGTTCACGAGTCGAAGCTCCTGACTCTTCCCTTCCAATTCTGTGAGATCAGAAATCATGAAACGACTATAGCTCCTTCCTGTCAGCGCCTCCCTTGTGCGACCGTCGGCTAGGCTAAGCACTAGCACTTCTTGCCTCTCACGCTTTCGCGAGTTCAAAGGTCCATCCTTGGCACCTTTATTTCCTAAACCCCCGAGAGGCAATGTTGACTTTTCTCCTCTCGTTCTCACTACTCACAACTTTGCGAGTCGAAGGGTCGAACTTTCATTCCCTTATCTCCCGAGTCCCAGATACGCGAGAGGTTAATGGGTGCTGACTCTTTCCAAAGTTTAACGTGTGTCCACCGATCTACTTCCCAGGCCCACCTTTGTGGTTCTGCCATGCATCCCTCATGCCTTGCTCTCGGCACTTCGGGCCTTCAACAATCGAACACAACTCTTTTCAACTTCCGAACCCCCGGCTACATGAAATGTGATGGGGTTCTTGATCCAATGGTCCTTCTGTGACCTGGATCCAACGAATATTCACGCTCCTCGTGATTTCGCCTCTTGCGACTTGGAGCACCCGATCTTTGGACTCTCACCTGGCGAACCCCTGAGTTTGCGAGATCCCTAGATCTCTGCCACCTGTCCTCCTCCGATGGATGGCTGCAATTCTCTCGCGACTTCACCACTCGTGAAGTCTAAGGCTTCCCTCTCTGACGTCCGATGTCTGATTCCCCGATACGGGTGACCTCGTGACACATGTCCTTCCAATCATATGGCTCATATTAAATCTCGCCTTTTCACGATTTCTGAGGTCAAATGCTCGAACTCTCATCCTCCGGACCCCCAAACTCTCGAATGTCGATATCCCGATACTAACTCCTTCTCGGGACTTCGCTTCTACTGCTCTTCACGTGAGGTTTAAACCTCATGCATCTTCTGTCAGATCTAACTACTAATGGTTGTTCACTTGATATCTGACGGCTTTAGATCATTTCTCATGTGCGCTCTTCCTGTACTGGCTCATGGACGTGAAAACCTTCAATGGTCCAGATCTTCTCGGCTTAATCCGATGGTAGTTGTTGCTCCTCCCGAGCTTCGACACTTTCTTCCTAAACTTGGAAGAATTTCAAGTGTCCAAAGGCCTTGACCTTTGTCTTCTTTCCTCTGTGATCTCTTCTACTTGAGTCCTCGCCTGCGCGTATAAGAACGTTGTTCCTCCCGAAATCTTTCTCTCGAATCCTCAAGGGATTCCACGATTTCTACACTCCTTGCAGAGTTTTCATGCACACGAAAGTGCTACCCCTTATGAGATTTTAAATTACTCAGAGCCTTAAGGAAATCAGTCCTTTTTCCTTCTCCTTCAAATGGAGAAATTGGATGCCCTCCTGCCTATCCTTTACTCAAGCAACCTCTTGTTGAGTGCTCAGGGTGTTCAACAACCCTGTGAAGATCCTTCAGTGGATTCTTCCTCTGTTTTCCCTAAATCAAAGTGTTATTTTCCTCTCTATTCTTATATGCACACTGTCTCAATGCCCTCCTGGTAGAGTTATACAAAAATCACAACCGAGATTCTATCTTCTCCTGTGCACCCTATGCACCTGCTCAATGCCCTCCTGGAAGAGTCTCAAGAATCGTCAGTGATTCTTTCTTCTTAAGAACTCACAGCAGATTTATTCTTTTGTGCACTCTTTGCACCTGCTCAATGCCCACCTGGCAGAGTCTTTTACACAACTCCTCAGAGATTCTATCTGCAACTGTGTTTCTCCACAACCTTGCCTCTTGAGGTTTTCAGCAACCTCAAGGGTCTTCCTCTAAATTGTTGATTTCAGCTTCTGTGCCCACCTGGCACATCTTTGTCTGACTCTGCAGAGTTCAGAAGTGCATCTAGGCACTAGTATTCAGATACCACAGTACTCTATCACACCATCCTGACATGAAACCACAAAGAACCTCTCAAGCTTGAAATCAAAACAACTCTTTGCAAATGTCTAGCATACATCTACAACGTAAATTGAACACACACATACATTCATTCAACATAGGAAATATGCAGGAAAAACTGCAGGCAAATGCCTATTTTTACAAGGTGTTCCTGAGCCTGGCCTGTAACAAGGTCTTGGCTCCTTCTCTTACACTTTTCACTCTCTCTTGTGCATCTCTAGCTCACTACCAAATGAGATCGAAATTGATCTTTTACAAGAGGGGCTCTTCGAGCTCTTCCCTCCAATCTACCTACCCTATTCAATTACATTGAATGGGATGTCTAGTCCGCAAATCGGATCTAGATCTTAGCCTTACAAACATTAAAGGCCTATATACTCTACGCCTGTGAAAAGCACAGCTTCACGACTCACCAACCTAAGACATTAAATTACATTCAAATTCAAAATGGAAGACGAGGGTTGTGCCTCTCTTTATATTTGAATGCACGTGCTGACGTGGCTGGTTGGCTGACATGGAGAGATGATCCTGCATCAGCTACAAAATTCATGAGCTCCTGCTCATGAGATTCCCCTTTCAGTTTTGGAAATCCTCCTGAATCCCAAACAAATTCCTGGAGTTGTTCATCTGCTCCATCCCTTTGTTGTTGTTGTTGCTTCTGTGTTGCTGTTGTTGCTTCTTTCCTTTTGCTCAGCTTCTCCTCGCTGGTAGTTTTTGCTGACCTGATCATCAGTTCTCTGATCTACTCGATCACTTCATCCAGCTACTCTAGTGGATGGCTCTACTTTTGCAGTCTCCCCAGGTACAAAATTTTTCTGCAATTGGGTAGATCACTGTGATCTCCCATGCTTTCTTCATCTTCATCATCTGACAGTATTTCTATTGTCATTCCCCTTGATGGTATGTCTCCAGCTTTATCCAGCTACTCCCTAGGCTGGCATTCTTCTTCATCTTCTTCTGTGGCCTCAACTTTCCACCCTGCTATAGATTCCATCTCTGCAGTCTTCATTACCTTTTCAGCTCCCTGGCTGAAAATTTCGAGTGATTCCTCAGAATGCTCCTCTGCCAATATCTACTCATGGCAGTCACCTGCTGGCTTTGGATTGTTCAGCTAATCCTCCAACATCCCCAACTCCATCTCCCGTGGAGTGATAAATCTCCCTGCCTTCTCTTTGGCTTCTTCTGCTACCAACTTCAGTGCTACAACTTCCTCAGCTTCCTGGCTGAAAGCATTGAGACACTCCTCAGAATGCTCATCTTCTCCTTCTTGGGCAGCCTCCAAAGTTTGGTCCAATGCTTCTCTGATAGTTTCTTCTGACTATCCTGCCTCTGCTGTTGCTGCATCTACAACATAGATCTTTGCCTCCTGTAGGCTAGGTGGTAGGAATATCACAATTCCCCCAATCATTAGAAGGCTCCTCTGATCCTTCTCTTCTGTCAGCTACATCTGCTGATCCAAACTCAACTCTGAGTTTATGAGACTCTCAGGTAATCTCATCTGCTCATCCCTTCCCACTTGGAAATATGGGATTCGTTTGATGCCCTCCTGGCAGTCTATGGAATCAACTGATCCCACCTCTGTTCCCTTGCCCACCTGGAAAATTGGAAACTCTTGGCTGCCCTCCTGGAAGTCTATGAGATCCCGCAGCGATCTCAATCCATTGCCCACCTGGCAATGTGAAATTCCCTGGCTGTCCTCATGACAGTTTGTGAGATCCTCGGTTGATCTCAACTCTTTTCCCATCTAGAAAATAGGAATTTCTTCTCTGCCCTCCTGGCAATGATTGAGATCTTCATCCGATCCCATTTCATCCTCATCCTTACTGAGATTTCTCCCAATCTCTGGTTCACATATCTAAACCCCTTCTTCCAGTCTGTTTAGGTTTTCAGCATGCCTCAACCATCCTCTTAACAGCCTACGCTATCTTCTAGCCATCAACTCCTTGACTGGCCATTTTTCTTTCATCCTCATGGGCCATTCATACACCCATCTTGACCTTGCATTCTGCTGCATCTCCAATGCAAGTTCATCCATCCTCATGTTCATCTCAGGGAGTTCTTCATCCCATTCAGCTTCGTTCATCAGCTCTGGGTCTTTCCTTCCAGCACTCGTATGGAATTTAGTATCCATCTTGTTATCCCTGTCTACCCTCCTGGAAAACCTACTGCTGTCACTCCGAAATCCTTAGTGTTCCCAACTTCGTCTACAGTCCTCCTGATTGTCTATGGACTATTACCTACCTGCAAACAATCCTTACAGAGTCTCCAACACTCTGTCTTCCTTTTCCCCTCTGTCTGCAATGTACAAACAGAATCTGGGCTCTGATAACAAAACTGACGCAGATGCTCCCTCTGCCTTAGCAGAGTCTCTGCGCGACCTCCCGATCTTAAGGATCGTTCCCTCTATTTCATGAGCTGAAGTGGCTCTTTCCACTCCCTGCTAGAATCTGCACACTTATTGATTCACAGGTCCTTTTCGGAGGCTCCCCTGTGAAAACAACACTAAGCGTGAGCTCCTATCTCCCCAAGAAACCACAACACCATGACCAAGGGCCTAACCCAAAGTCTCTTGTCGTAACTCGCGATCTCGCGAGTTCGTGAGTCGAAGCTCCCGACTCTTCCCTTCCAATTTTGCGAGATCAGAAATCATGAAATGGTTATAGCTCCTTCCTGTCAGTGCCTCCCTTGCACGACTGCCGGCTAGGCTAAGCGCTAGCACTTCTCGCCTCTCGCAC
The DNA here is from genome assembly GCA_009831015.1 of Picea engelmannii. Taxonomy (NCBI): domain Eukaryota; kingdom Viridiplantae; phylum Streptophyta; class Pinopsida; order Pinales; family Pinaceae; genus Picea; species Picea engelmannii. Next base: position 129,273 of record ML778814.1, read on the forward strand.
CTTCGTGAGTTCAAAGGTCCATCCTTGGCACCTTTATTTCCTGAACCCTCGAGAGGCGATGTTGACTTTTCTCCTCTCGTTCTCGCTACTCACGAATTCACGAGTCGAAGGGTCAAACTTTCATTCCCTTATCTCTCGAGTCCTCGAGACACGAGAGGTCAACAAGTGTTGACTCTTTCCAAAGGTTAACGTGTGTCCGCCGATCTACTTCCCGGGCCCACCTTCGTGGTTCTGCCACGCGTCCCTCGTGCCTCACTCTCGGCACTTTGGGCCTTTGGCAATCAAACACAACTCTTTTCAACTTTCGAACCCCTGAATGTGTGAAATGTGATATGGTTCCTAATCCAATGGTCCTTCTGCGACCTGGATCCAATGGCTATCCATGCTCCTCGCAATTTCGCCTCTCGCGACTTGGAGCACCCGATATTTGGACTCTCACCCAGCAAACCCCTGAGTTAACAAGATCCCTAGATCCCTGCCACCTGTCCTCCTCCGATGGACGACTGCGATTCTCTCGCGACTTCGCCACTCGCGAAGTCTAAGGCTTCCCTCTTTGACCTTCGATGTCTGAATCCCCGATACGGGTGACCTCGTGACACGTGTCCTTCCAATCGGATGGCTCAGATTAAATCCCACCTTTTCATGATTTCTGAGGTCGAATGCTCGGACTCTCATCCTCTGGACCCCCGAACTCTCGAACGTCGATATCCCGATACGAACTCCTTCTCGAGACTTCGCTTCTGCTGCTCTTCGCGTGAGGTTTAAACCTCATGTATCTTCTGTCATATCTAACGAATGACGGTTTTTCACTCGAGATATGACGTCTTCAGATCATTTCTCATGTGCACTCTTCCTGTACTGCCTCCTGGATGTCAAAACCTTCAACGGTCCAGATCTTCTCGGCTTAATCCGATGGCAGTTGTTGCTCCTCCCAAGATTCGACGCTTTCTTCCTGAACTTTGAATAATTTCAAGTGTCCAAAGGCCTCGACCTTTGTCTTCTTTCCTCTGCGATCTCTTCTACTTGAGTCCTCGCTTGTGCGTATAAGAACGTTGTCCCTCTTGAGCTTTTGCTCTCGAATCCTCAAGGGATTCCACGACTTCTGCACTCCTTGCAGATTTTTCATGCACACAAAAGTGCTACCCCTTCTGAGATTTTAAATTACTCACAGCCTTAAGGAACTCAGTCCTGTTCCCTTCTCCTTCAAATGGAGAACTTGGATGCCCTCCTAGCTATCCTTTACTCAAGCAACCTCTTGCTGAGTGCTCAGGGTGTTCAGCAACCCTGTGAATATCCTTCAGTGGATTCTTTCTTTGTTTTCCCTAACTCAAAGAGTTATTTTCCTCTCTGTGCCTATCTGCACACTATCTCAATGCCCTCCTAGCAAAGTTATACAGAACTCACAACCGAGCTTCTATCTTCTCATGTGCACCCTATGCACCTGCTCAATGCCCTCCTGGCAGAGTCTCAAGAATCCTCAGTGATTCTTGCTTCTTAAGAACTCACATCAGAGTTCTTCTTCTGTGCACTCTTTGCACCTGCTCAATGCCCACCTGACAGAGTCTTTTACATAACTCCTCATAGATTATGTCTGCAACTGTGTTTCTCCACAACCTTGCCTCCTGAGGTTTTCAGCAACCTCAAAGGTGTTCCTCTGAATTGTATATTTCAGCTTCTGTGCCCACCTGACACGTCTTTGTCTGACTCTACAGAGTTCAGAAGTGCATCTAGGCACTGGTATTCAGAGACCGTAGTACTCTATCACGCCCTCCTGGCATGAAACCACAAATAACCTCTCAAGCCTAAAATCAAAACAACTCCCTGCAAATGTCTAGCATGCATCTACAACATAAATTGAACACACACAGACATTCATTCAACATAGGAAATATGCAGGAAAAACTGTAGTTTGTATTAAATGGGAAATGCCTATTTTTACAAGGTGTTCCTGAGCCCGGCCTGTAACAATGTCTTGGCTCCTTCTCTTGCACTTTTCACTCTCTCTTGTGCATCTCTAACTCACTACCAAATGAGATCGAAATTGATCTTTTACAAGAGGGGCTCTTCGAGCTCTTCCCTCCAATCTACCTACCCTATTCAATTACATTGAATGGGTTGTCTAGTCCGCAAATCGGATCTAGATATCAGCCTTACAAACATTAAAGGCCTATATACTCTACGCCTGTGCAAAGCACGGATTCATGACTCACCAGCCTAAGACATTAAATTACATTCAAATTCAAAATGGAAGACGAGGGTTGTGCCTCTCTTTAGCTTTGAATGAAAGTTTTGATGTGGTTGTTTGGCTGACTGGCTGACGCGGAGAGATGCTCCTGCATCAATACATACAAAAATTTGAATAAAAGAAAGCAATGCACCTACTAACCTATCACTGATCAACTAAATTCATCTCTCTGTATTTGTATGAGCTCCTCTTAACCTATGTCAAGTGTAAACCTTTGACAAAACAAGCATAATACTTCCTGAAGAAATTCAAGGAAGTGTTTCATATTCTGGAGTGAGTTTATAATGACATAAAGACAAATAATTATATATCTTGTGACCTTGAAATGTCCAATAACTGAAAATGAAAGAAATTCCAATTCTCAGGAATGGTTTTACCAACTATCTAGCATTAGATGTAAACTCAAAATACTTGAATAGATGATCAGTCAAATATATAAACTAAACCAAAAGATAATGAACAACATAAAGAAAAACATGATATAAAATATTATGTGTAGAACTGACTAAAGCTAATTCAACACAGATAACATTTCACATCAATAAATTACATGAGAAGACAATGAAAAAACACTGCAAAGTCTACACAGGACAAAAGCCAAAGAGTAAACTGTTTTCTCATATAGTTTCAAACAAAATATGTTCATCATATGGTCCAGGAAGAACTTTTGGGATAATAGACTCTTAAAGATTGAAAAAATTAATATATAAATGATAACAATTAACCATGTACTGATAAAATAGACTAAAGATAATTTAAATCAATGCATAATCAATTATTCAAAGAATATCAAGATATTATAATGAAAATAAAACCATTTTACTCATAGGACAAAAGCCATTAAGCAACCTAGAATTCCATATTCTTCTTTGAAAATATGTGTCCATTCTCCCAAAGATTCCAACCATCCGTTACTCTATTTGAAAAGAAAAAAAAATTACAAAAGAAATAACATACAAAAGAGAAAGGATCAAAATCCTCCTCTCCATTTCTTGGATCTCCATGGCTCTGAACTTTCTCATATATTTACACAATGAATGAACAGTCTGGGCGTCACTAACAATTTCCGCCACCTAAAATTGGCCTCGTAAAGAGACACAAATATCTCTTAAATCGTACATTTTCTTTGGAAAATGCTCGTGTGTAAGCTAAATGGGTCCATTTTGGAGATGATTTTTCAACCGTTTCTTCAGATTCTTCACGGTTGGGCTGCAATCAATCCCGCAAAATCGTCTATCTATTCTTGACGCATTTCCAAATTTTATCTGTTGTTGCTCATAAATTTATTTGCAGCAATCCAATATTATTTTGGATCAATTATCTTGAACGTATTTGGATAATAAAATCAAGCTGTGATCAGATCCGTACCAAATAACTGATAATAGAAACCCGTGAAACAAAAATAAACCTAAATTAATAACCTAAAAATTGTGAATAAAACAAAATCTGGAACAATAAAATTAAAATGAATTTAAACTAACTATAAGTTCTAAACAAACATTGTTTATATTTTCTGTTCAAATATGATCTTTAAAATTCTAGAAGCTTCAAGTTGATGGAGAGGAGAAAAATATTAATTTTGGGTTTTCACAAAATCAAACAAATGATAGATAATTATTTTATTATTATTATTATTATTTTGAAATGAGATGCAAAATGAAAAAAAAAATTAATTAATTAATCCCACCAAATGATTTTGTGAAAATGAAAAACCAACAAAGATATTATTTGATGAAGTATTGAACCCATTATTCAAAATAGTCAAACTTGTCAATGAACAAATTAAGAATGAACACACAATCATAATTTAAGCAAAAGTAAACAGTTGATAAAAATTAATGTTTTTGTTTAAATTGAGATTTCTATGCTCATTTCTAAATTTTGACGTATACTTTTGTAATAAATGTCTCATACTATAGTGAATGTCTTAATTTTGTCTCAAAGCAAGCCAAAGTATGGAACTATTTGAAAATGTTGATTTTGTAGCTCATTATAATTATCAAGATTCTAATGGGGGCCCTTTAAATTTTGTAAAAATTTAGGGGGAGTTGTTGGGGCCCAACAAATGACGACTTACTGGGTGAAGAAGCTATCTTTGATCTGGTAAGATTTCATCTTAGGAAGAAAAGATTAAGACTTGAAAAAGGATTTAAGCTCCCTGAAATAATTTCACTCTAAGACCATATAGTATTAGGATAAGCTCAATGTTATAACTAGACAATAGAATTTGCTTTGTAGGGGATTATAACTTGAAATAATGTCTTAATCAAAGAGTCACGATGTTTATAAAAGAATGTCAATACCGTTGATAGAGCCACTACTGCTAGCAGACGTCCATAGCTTCGGCAGGGATGTCATTTAACCCACTCAAGTACTTTAATCCCATCCAATAGTTATCTATCCACATGATGTATACTTCCATAAAAGTTAACTTAAAAGCATATACATGTTACCTCTCAAACTGACATTGTTTCACTGCCAGCAGGCCTGTTCAGTATCCCAATGAAGTTGTCTTGGTATCATGTGTGCATTTACCCGCTGCCAGCAAGCCTGTTCAGTACCCCAATCGGTTTACACAAACTTCTCACACTTAATTGCTTCCAACCCTCTTATGCCACTTTTAAATAATAATACAATTATAAATTTATGGATGACAAAGAGAGCGGGGTGATACTAGAGGTTAATTGCAATACAGATGAATAGTTGATCATGCTATTTATTTGCTTTCAAAACTGGAAGTTTTATCATGGTTTAGAGATTTTAGATTTCCTTTAATAAATCATATAGAGAATGGGGAAGCACTTAAAAGTGATTCCTTAAGAATATGGATGGCGTAAAAAGTTTAAAGATCATCACAATTCTCAAATATTTAAACCATATCTCTGGTGTAATACTTAGGAAAAGACAATTCGAGGACAAAATGAAAGTGACAATTGACTTAAAAATCATTTGTCTGAGCTATATCTTAATATCATGATCTTTTTAAAATATTTCAAATTGCTTGAAAAACACAAGTCTTTAAATGAATTCTTCCTTCCGATGATTTCTATTGGCTTAACAATATAATGGTTCAAAAAGACAGACAAGAAGAAAATTCAGTCAAAGCAATCAAAGAAAGCAAAAAAAACACACAACAAACCAAATCAAATTTTATTAATGGAATTCAAAATCGGAAGTGCATAAAAAAAAAAAAAATCAAAATAGCAAAAGAACACTTTCAAAAACAATTTTGGTCAAAGATAAACCCAAGCTTTGGGATCTACTAGCTTCTCACTATAAAATAAAGGAAGAGCTAAATCATATAAAATATCATGTGCGAGCAAGTTCTTTTCTTAAGATAGTGATGTATGAGATGTTACTTTGACCAATAATTATTATTAAAAATAAAAGAGACTAAAAGACAATAGAAAAATCCTTATTAAGATGACTACAGTCCTACTCGTGGCACCTTGGGTCACGGTTGAATTCAAGTGAATTGATAGTTTAGATTTACTTATCTCTTTACTTTCCATTTTAAAATTTTTATGATGATAATGCTTTTTTGAAAAGAAATATTCAACGAAAAAACAAAGAGAAAGGGATTAAAGTGGACTTCGTTGACAACATTCATATTATGGTTCTCTTGGTGTACCCATTTGTGTTCATAACTGCTTTATTTAAAAAAGAAACATTGAGAAAGAAAACTAAAGGAAACCTACTCCTAAACCTACTCTAACTACTAAATAGATCAAAACTCTAAGTAAAATCGTATTTCTAGTGCGACCACAAGAGCATCTTCAATCCTGCAAGGCATAGAAAGTAAAAAATCAGAATAAAAGAATGTAGTATTTGCAGATACAAAATAAATATGTCATGCTTACCTCCTATATACTCTTTTAAAAACAAAACAAGCACGAACTTACCATTCTTTTGAAACTTCTTGATGTATGAATCATCCAACCATTATGCAATCTTGTCATGATATGGGTCATAATGGCATGGAAGAGTGTAAATAAGTTTGGAAAACTTGTCAATATTATGGGGATCTGACATAACCATCAGCCAAGGCCGAAGTGTCGCATCCTCCTGACAATTCTCCAAGTTTTCATCAATTTCTTCACATGGAGGATCTAAAAAAATCATGTCATGCTTGCTTCCTCGATATTTAGGTAGAAACAAAGCAAGCACAACTTTATCTTTATTATGAAGATTTTTTGGATACGAATCTTCAAGCCATTCTAAGATCCTGTCATAAAAATTAGGATGCAAACTATGACTTTGATGAAATGGATATATCAATGGAGAACACATCATAAGAGGATTCATGACATCAATTAGATTATTGGTTTGAATGCTTCACATTAAAATTAGAACTAATCAAAAAACGAATATGCAATGTAGAATATTTGATCTCCATAAGAATGAGTGCATTGTCTTTTTCAACAATAAATCCTGCAAAATCATCTTGCAACATGTCATTTTTCCATGTGAGTAATGAAAGTGAAAGAGCATCAAATCCGACTTCATAAATGTTATGTTTGGAATTAATTTCACCAAATTTTGGCATATCGAAAAGATTTGATTGTGATGGCAAAGAGTAAGATATTGTGGGTAAAGTATCAAGTCCACCAAAATCTAAGAAGAGATCGGGATATAAAGAGTAAAAGGAAACATAAATGAGCACATGAAAACAATCTCTTGAGATATGATATTTATCAATGGTATTCTCAAGACATTCCTCTTTACTTTCCTGAAGATTTTCACTTTGTTTTGGTGATAAATTCTTCAACATAATATGATCATCTAAATTTGCCTCTTATATGATAGATAATTCAAAACTTTCATGACAAACATATAATATTTCCTGTGGATAAGGTATGATTTGTGGATGAAGGTTTAAGGTTTCTTCTTCAAATTGAAGATTTACATATATAATCAGTTTCATAAGAATGTTAGAATGCTTAAGATCATTTTCATCACCTAAGTGTTCTTCAATAACTAAATTTAAGTACTGATTAGAGAAAGAGTTAGAAGAATATGGACATTCACCTTGACCCAACATCAAATCTTCTTCCACGATGGTCGATGACTGAATATACAATGCTTTAGAGAAAAAACCAATTTGATTGTCAATAAGAACCTTTTCAATAGATTCTACCTCCCTTGCTTGTTCAAAATTTTCGGATGGATTCCTCTCATCCTATGAAAAAAATTCTTCTCGCAATTAAGTGATAGGATTTGTGACCGATTCATCATTCACGATTGAATATGACTGGATGAAAGGGATGCAAGCATCATAGAGGAGATTTACTACTAATGACATTTCATCGAGATTAAATTTACAGAGAACATGATCGATTCTTGTTGAAAAGTCTTTTGGAGATGAATTGTCATTGATTAGTAAAGTCTGAAATTCTTCACATAATTGATTGTAATCATAGTTTTCAAAAGCATCTAAAAATTCCTCTACAAATTAAAACCAATCAAAAATGTGATATGTTGGAATAGACTCAAACCAATGTTTAATCCAACCCCTAAAAGTAAAAGAGAACAATCTGCATTAGACCTTTAAATCAAAAATATCATGCTTGATGTATTTACACCAAAACTTGTTAATATGGTCTTTTGCAAATACATCCCCCTCACCATCAAAGGTGAGTTTGGACAAGCGAGAGACTATCTCATTGGGAATATCAGGTAATGAGAAGTGGAAAGCATGTTCCAACACAGTGATTTGGGGAGCCATGGGGAATTAAATACATTCAAAACAAAGACTCTTGTAAGGCCAACTTGTCAGTATGGCATGCCTTATAGTGCATTTCAAGATGACACAGAAGAATAATTTATAAATATGGAATTATGAAAGGCTAATGGGTGAAACATTTAATCATTAAATTTACTCAGCCCTCCTTCTAGCGCCATTTGTTGACAGGCATAAATGACACACCATCAACTGGAAGGTTAGATCCAGACTGAGGTTTTTGAATTAACCCAAGCCATTTGGTATGATCTGACCCGATGGGTTTAATGGCTCTATTATCCAACTAAAGTCCTAAAAAAAGTAAAAGAAATAAACCAATCTAAAGCTATGATTCTAACAAATGATATATTACTTACTAATGTTTATTAAAAAAAATGTGAATATACAAATGATTATAAACAATCTATATACAGTTTACAATGTTTACTTGAAATCTTGTGAAAATGAATGTTCAGAATAATGTTTCAAAATAAGATAAAGTAAGAACATTTTTTTTTTTGTTTTTTTAATGTTTAAAGATTTTAAACTAACAAATACTAAGCAAATAAATGGAAACAGTGGCACAGAAACAGTCAAAGCTAATTAATACAATCATCGTCTCATTCATATATAAACAAATCTGAATAAAAGAAAACAATGCACCTACTAACCTCTCACTAATCAGCTAAATTCATCTCTCTGTATTTGTATGAGCTCCTCTTAACCTATGTCAAGTGTAAACCTTTGACAAAAACAAACATAATACTTCCTGAAGAAATTCAAGGAAGTGTTTCATATTCTGGAGCAAGTTTATAATGATAGAAAGACAAATAATTATATATCTTGTGACCTTGAAATGTCCAATAACTGAAAATGAAAGAAATTTCAATTCTTAGGAATGATTTTACCAGTTATCTAGCATTAGATGTAAACTCAAAATACTTGAATAGATGATCAGTCACAGATATAAACTAAACCAAAAGATAATGAACAACATAAAGAAAAACATGATATAAAACATTATGAGTAGAACTGACTAAAGTTAATTCGACACAGATAACATTTCACATCAAGAAATTACATGAGAAGACAATGAAAAAACATTGCAAAGTCTACACAGGACGAAAGCCAAAGAGTAAATCATTTTCTCATATAGTTTCAAACAAAATATTTTCATCATATGGTCTAGGAAGAACTTTTGGAATAATAGACTCTTAAAGATTGAAAAATATAATATATAAATGATAGCAATTAACCATGTACTGATAAAATAGACTAAAGATAATTTAAATCAATGCATAATCAATTATTCAAAGAATATGAATATATTATAATGAAAATAAAACCGTTTTACTCACAGGACAAAAGCCATTAAGAAACCTAGAATTCCATATTCTTCTTTGAAAATACTTGTCCATTCTCCCAAAGATTCCAACCATCCGTTACTCCATTTGAAAAGAAAAAAAGTTTACAAAAGAAATAACATACAAAAGAGAAAGGATCAAAATCCTCCTCTACATTTCTTGGATCTCCATGGCTCTAAAATTTCTCATATATTTATGCAATGAATGAACAGTCTGGGCATCACTAATAATTTCCGCCACCTGAAATAGGTCTCGTAAAGAGACACAAATATCTCTCCAATCATGCATTTTTTTGGGTAAATGCCCGCATGTAAGATAAATGGGTCCATTTGGGAGATGGGTTTTGAACCGTTTCTTCAGATTCCTCATGGTTTGGTTGCAATCGGTCCCACAAAATTGTCTGTCTGTTCTTGACGCATTTCCAAATTTGATTTGTTGTTGCTTATAAATTTATTTGCAACAATCTAATATTATTCTGGATCAATTATATTGAACGTATTTAGATAACAAAATCAAGCCATGATCAGATCCATACCAAATAACTGATAATAGAAATGTGTGAAACAAAAAGAAACCTAAATTAATAACCTAAAAATTGTGAATAAAACAAAATCTAGAACAATAAAATTAAAATGAATCTAAACTAACTATAAGTTATAAACAAACATTGTTTATATTTTCCGTTCAAATATGATCTTTAAAATTCTATAAGCTTCAAGTTGATGGAGAGGAGAAAAATATCAATTTTGGGTTTTCACAAAATCAAACAAATGATAAATAATTCTTTTATTATTATTATTTTTATTTTGAAGTGAGATGCAAAATGAAAAAAGAATTTAATTAATTAATCCCACCAATTGATTTTGTGAAAATGAAAAACCAACCAAGATATTATTTGATGAAGTATTGAACCCATTATTCAAAATAGTCAAACTTATTAATGAGCAAATTAAGAATGAACACATAATCATAATTTAAATGAAAGTAAACAGTTGATAAAAATTAATGTTTTTGTTTAAATTGAGATTTCTATGCTCATTTCTAAATTTTGACATATACTTTTGTAATGAATGTCTCATACTATAGTGAATGTCTTAAATTTGTCTCAAAGCAAGCCAAGGTATGAAACTATTTAAAAATGTTGATTCTGTAGCTCATTATAATTATCAAGATTCTAATGGGGGCCCAACACAAGTGTATACCTTAACAATGTGTCAATATCAATGCTAGACCTCTAACACAAAAACCTATTGTACAAAGATCTTGTCGACATATCTAGGGCTTCCATACTTCTCCAAGGGTTGACATCAATCTCTAAGATCACTCTCCAATGGTTGCCATCAATGACAACCATTTGTCCAACAATTCTAGCCCAACTAGTTCGATTGGTAGCAGTAGTAGTAGTATGGCAAGTGTTGGGCACTTTAATTGTCTAATTAAATAGATAATTAAGGTGTTCAATATAAATTGTCAAACCCAGGGAAGTTTTGTTATTGCAAGATAATTGTGCACAGTCTATGCTAGATTATGGAGGCAACATTTATTCACATTGCAGTAAGAAACCTAATTGAAAGGTTGAACTTTAACACAAGTTGCTGACACAACTGGAGCTTCTACAGAATCGAAATAACACTTGCATAAATGAAATCTTGAACTGATGTGTGTATAAGAATCCTGGATTATCTAATCTATTCTAAATTTCTATTTTACTCTTGCAGAAATAAACTCTGTGCTACTTGTTGAAAGGAGACCTACTTAACTACAAAAAAGGAATTCACACTTTTATTTTCAGAGATTAAATCTAATGTAGGAAAGGAAAGAAATTCTCCAGCGGTATCAAACAATTTACTCTAATTCTCATGAGACACACAGATGCGCATTAAATAGGGAAGGACTGAGTATAACAACAAATAGATGCTAGAAATGCTAAAGAGAGCAATTATCCAAATCAAAACAATTAATCTAAACAACAAAACAGAGGGGAGTCTGTGAGGAAGGTGGGCCCTTTCCTTCTCATTGAATCCACTCAAAGAGATCACAGTAGGTTGGAGAAACTCAAGTCACCTTCTTTATTAAAATCACCAAAATTGTTCAATTACAAGTTGCTTTACTTTACTTCACAATTCCACAGCTAATCTTTGTTGTTAATGATTACAAAATATCTGATATATAAAGACAGAGTCATTTAGTTCAAAATGGACTCAGAACAGCCTTGAGAGTCCCAAATTATCAAGTTGTTCATAAGATACAAGAGATCTGTCATATTCATCAAATCTGGAGAAAGAATCAACGTGAGCCAAAACGTGTAACAACAGATGATCATTCTTCAGGATTCGGCTTTTAGGATCGGTGGCCATCTGTTGCAGCGAGTGTAACAGCTTTTAGGATTGGTGCACATATGTTGCAGTCAGTGTAACAACTTCCAGGATAAGTGGGCATCTGTTGCAGCAAGTGTGACAGCTTTCAGGAAAGCTGTGCAGTTGTTGTAGTCGTGTAACAGCATGCAAGACTAGCACACAACTATAACAATTGGTGTAACAACAACGATCTTTCTTTAAGTCTTGGCTGTTCTACACATTTTGATCATTAGTTGCACATTTATGGGTAAAATATGAGAAATAATACCAATCAAACGTGTTAAATAAATAAGAATATCAAAGCAAGATTAATGACTCATACCTTAGGAAAAAGGGTCTTGGAAGTATTAAAATAGGCATTTAGCATAGGAATGATAAGTTTGAAAGGGTAAAAGATATAGTGAAAAGGGACATTTTTAGGTCCTAACAACAAGTTATTTAGTGTTGTAGCAACCAGGACCTTTAGGATTTATCTTGATAGGATCCCTAAGTCCTCCCATGGTGCATCAACATGCTGGATCCCTCATCTGATACCTAGAATTCTGGGGTAAAGTGGATGAGGATGTGGAACAACATTGGTTTCTTTGTGAAGCCATCTAGTAGTCACGTGGAACTTTGGATGCTAATAAATTAATTGAGTTTTAGACCACCTTAAGAGGTCATTCTTTGAATTGGTATATGAAATCCATTGAACCCAACAATACTCAAGGAAAGGAGTTCACTCTTTCTCAAGTCAAACAATGGTTCATATCATAATTCCATTTACCCCAGTCAGAACAACAATCCATCTCTTAGTTGTGGAAGATTAAACATAGATATGGGGAGTCTTCCTGGGAGTATAACCAAAGATTCAAATATGCGATAGGGAAATTGGCCAACCCCATTCATAGAGACCACTAGCAAGAATGGTTCATTCAGGGACTTTTACCATTAACTCAGATTACATTAACCCAACAACAGATAACTAAATTGGGGGAAGATCTAGAACATTCTATGAAAATTGAGGCGATGGTGCGATATCCTAGTTGCTTGTAGGTAATAATACCACCCGATGACTATAATATTACACAACTATAGGACCATATTTCTACCTTGACTGATAAGATTCAAGAATTGACCATTCCTAGAGGAACCCTCCCTCAAGTCTGGTGTATTAGTTTCTAAACTGAGGGGCACATAGTGGAGGAATTCCCATGACCCCTGTAAATTTCACAGTAGTCATTATTCTTATTACCCTGATGGTTTGGGAAGGCGTGGTACTGTACAGGGCCATGGAATGGTGTTGTGGTTGTGACTTGCACAAATCCTCCAGCGATTCCTATTGGTGGAGGGGCCATTGGTTGCATAGGGGGTCATTCACTTGCAATACACCCTAGTCTCGAACACAATTTACTGGCAATTATGTGGGTCACCTACTCACACCACCAAGCAGTGTCACACTCTATATGCTCTTATGCACAGACTGGATTAGTCTGCATTCATGGTTGACGAAGCTCCTCAAGTCTTTGTTGAAGGACGTCGAGGTGGTGGAGTTTTTCAGAGGTGAGTGAAATTGTGGGAGGGGACCAACTAGGTGTTATAATTGTGATGAGCAGGGGCATATCGCTAGATATTTTTCTCTTCTGAGACATCCTTGGTGTGGCTATTGTAGAAACAAAACTCATGACACTAAGGATTTCCCTGAGTTGATAATGAAGTGGGAAGATCATGTAAGGAAGTGATGCACCAACTTGATAAATTTTGAGCCCTGATCGGTCACTGAAGAAAAAACACCCAATATTAATATTATTTCTCGGGGAAGAATAAGAACTAGTGTTGATGTTGATAGCTCGACACAAAGAAAGATCTTAATGCAGTACCGAAAGATGTTAAATATGAATCTCTTATGCAAAAATAGTTCTTTAAGGATGTTGTTGAGATATTCTGATGGATTGCTAATCCCGCGATACCGATGCCTAGAGATTCAATCCATGAGCTTCCACCTAAACTCGTGGAAACTTTAGTAGAGCAGAAGGATCCTCCAACGAGACCAGAGCAGACTATTGATTTGTGATTCCACTTATTTTTTGATATTTTGGATGACGAACAAATCACTAAGGAGTTGTGGAACAAGCTCAAGGGGACTTTAGATATTCAAGAGAACACATAAGAGTTGATTGTTGCTCATCTTCCAGAGAGAAATAATGGTAGAATACATAGGAGGAAGAAAAGATTTGGAAGGGAATTTAGACTAAATACTCACATCGACGACTATGAGATTAATGATTTTATGTTATATTTTGGTTCTAAAATCAACATACTACCGAAGAAAACCTGAGAATCTATGGGTAATCCGAAGCTCATCTATTTGTCCATTCAATTGGAGATGGACAGTAAGTATTGAATCTATTTTGTTGGGAGGCTACAAAATGTTGAAGTGGACTTAGATGGAGTAAAGACAATGCCCGAATTATAGGTTATATAAATCACGGGGTAGAAGGACCCATACCTATCTCTATTTGGCATTGACTAGGCTTAAGAGAATTACCTTGTTATAGATACTAAGAAAGAAATAATGACCTTTGAAGCAGATGGTATGAAAGTAACTCAACCACTAGATTCATACCAAGGTCCTCACTACATGGATATAGTAGGGGGAATATGAAAGAGGATTCCTTGGATCATTTCTATACGTTGACTGCATGAAATCATGCGTTTATTAATTGGGTTGGTTTTCATTGATGTCAACCTTTGAAAAAAGGTCGGTAGCAAATTTCGGTAGCACAAAGTTTTGGGTAATGGACCCAAGTTTGTTTGATGGAAAATGGTATGAGTTTTTATATATTTTCAGGTAAGACTATTCTAGATTGATAGTACATGTCATGCCATTTCCGGTGGTATGTGGAACGCCACATAACTCCTCACAGTTAGAGAGTTATGGCCATGTGAAGTTGGAGAACCCTCATGAGTCAACTAGAAGCCCCAAAACGTCAAAGTAGTCAAAGTGTTTGCAACGAATAAATTATTTGAATAATAAAGTGAAGTGATGAGTGTACTATAATTCAAAGTGGATACAAGAGAAATTATTTAAATAATAAAGTTAATGGAGAAATTACTAAGTGGACAAGTGGTTAGAAGTGGGTTAGCCCTAAAATAAGGAAAGTGGTTTAAGAGATTTTGGAAGGTAAATAATAAAGTGAAGTGATGAGTATACTATAAGTCAAAGTGGATACAAAAAAAATTATTTAAATAATAAATTTAATGGATAAATTACTAAGTGGACAAGTGGTTAGAAGTGGGTTAACCCTAAAATAAGGAAAGTGGGTTAAGATGGTTAAAAGGTAACCCCTTGAGGAAGCTACATGAAAGTATAAATAAGAGGCAAGGCTCTCTCATTTTTATCACACTTGAGCATATTGAATATATACAAGTGACTGAGGTAACCAAAGGATATCTAAGCCGAATTTCAGAGGGAAGGTGAAGTAAAGAAGGCCGAAATTCAATGGAGGATAAATTGTTTTGATGATGTTTTCTAAGGTATGTTATTTACAAGTCATCTCATCGTTTTCACAATAATTTTTTTTATAGAATGATTCAGACCATGAAATTGGGAGACCGTTGAGGAAACATATCCAAGTATTTTTGATACAAATTTCAGCTTGTGGTTCGTTGTATTTTTGAAGTTACACTTCGTCGAAAATAGGGTTTGTGGCTAGTCCTAAAACTAGTCTAAAACAAGTGTTTCAGGTAAAAACGTCATAACTTCTTCATAATAGATCCAAATTCATTAAGAATAAATGTATTGGTTATATTATAGTATGTATTATTCTTTGTACCGTTTTCATATCCATACAACAAATATTCTATGTGAGGCACGCTCTACAAGTTCGCTCTCTAGAATAATCCAAAATTCAACAAGGTATGACATTTTTTCTATAACTCCTTTTTCTGAGAGGTTCCAAGAAGTGAAACCTGGAGGAATTGCAGAAAATACACTGAATAACATTGTGTACTATTTTTAGATATTTATTCATTACAGTTACATAGTTATTATTATTTCAAGTTAGGGTTGTTGACTAATCCAAAATTAGTCATGTGAGATTAATGTAAAGTTTGATGAAAATGCTAGTCTCTTGTTGTTAAAGTTAAAGAAGGTTTGCAGGTATGTGATCACATACACCAGGTCTATTACATATTTACAAATAATATTTGGATGATGAAATTGATGAGGGCTTTTGGTTGAGGTACAGGTTGGTGCATGGTTGATGCACTTGTTTATGGTACAGGTTGATTACAGGTTGTTTGGACAAGTTATTGTGACAAATTATTTGTACAGGTTTGGTGCATAGTTGATGCATTTGTTTATGATACAGGTTGAGGTACATGTTGACATAGGTTATTGGTATAGGTTGATTACAGGTTGATTGGTACAGGTTTACAACAGTATATCTCACAATGATAGTGTGATTGTGGTTCCATCATTCTACTTCTACATTAGGGCGGTTGGACAAGGCAAGGACAGGTGGTTGTAGCAACCTTCTAATTACAGCCGGAGAACATAGGGGGTTGTATCCTCCTTCTAGTTGTAGCCAGAGAATTGGGGAGTTGGAGCTTCCCTTAGGTTGTAGCCTAATAAACTAGGGGGTTGTAGCCTCCTTCTGGTTGTAGCCAGAGAATTGGGAAGTTGGAGCTTCCTTCAAGTTGTAGCATGAGCTTAAGGACAATAGTTCAACCAATCCCTTGGGTCTCTTATGGAATATTTTGGAAGGGAGGGTTATATTTTTCTCCCAGTAAGTTTGCCACCAATTTTTTACATGGGGGAGACCCTTAAGGAGTGTGAAGGTGATCTTTTCCCCGTCGGAGAAATTATGAATAGAGAAATAACTTTCTAGCATATTTAACCATTTTTCTAGGGCATCTGCATCTATTTGTCTGTCAAACATAGGAATATCAAAATTAACTTGTACCTTGAAAGGCGAGGTTCCTCCAAAGTGGCCTCTTGATGAAGACACTCTTGTTGTTATCGGTAGGCGTTGAAGGATATGGGAAAAATTCTCCATCAATTCATCCCTCTCTCGCATGAGAGCTTTCTCAGGCAACAGATTAATAGAATCTTCTGCTCCATCGTTTTTATTTTCTTCCACCATGGAGGTTTTCTTGGGAATGCGAGAGAGATTATCCTCAAGAGAGACAAGCTAGAGACCCAACTTGCTATACTCGAACCTCGTCGGGGACATGCACTAAAAAACGATCAAGGGCAGCCTCCTTTGATACCACTAATCCAGATTATTTTTGGCATGAAATGAGAGCGGATATATAATAAATAAATGTACAAAGATATATCGAATATCCAATAATATAACAAAAAAATATCAGAGATGCAACCATAAACACAGAGATACAGTAATACAAATTTTCTATTAATGAGCTAAATGTACAAAGAGTGTAAAAATACAGAATGAAAGACTCGCTAGAATGGTGGCAACTTATCTCTGAGAAGAGATGTGATGGATACTTGCATTTGCAAGAAGATGATTGTTACAATGAGTCTCTCAAGGCCTTTTTAACATAAGGAAAATATAAAACCCTAACCCTGGAAGATGAAAATCCAAAAGGTTTGCGAGCCCCAGTTGATACGTCAACTTCCCGAGGGTGTAACGTTTTCATACGATCTCTGTTTGGGGTGCTCAATACACCGTTGGAAAGGTCTAACCAAGAAGACCGGTTTTCAACTAGCTCGAGCCAATGCCTCTCAAAACCTCCTGGGCCCCAAAGCCCCCAAAAAATGTTGTTTCGAGCCTCAAAACGACCCCAGAAGTTTAGAACCCGAAAAACTGTCGAAAAACTGCCAAGGTGGAAAACTGTTTTTCGAACCAGTGGAATAGGTGGGTGGCCATCGATATTCACATGGATCATCCTTACCATGAAAATTCCATTATTTGATTATTTTTCTAGAGCCCAATCAATGAATTAATGTAAGATGGTGGGTGTGAGAAGTTACATCCCATAGTTATTGAGAGCATGGGGGATAAGTACAATCATCTTGGAGAAGAGTGTAAGTCAAGCAAGAAAGAGAAAACATGAAATTTGTATGGGTAGAGGGAAGAATTACACATTCACATTTTGGCATGCAAAATAGTTCTTACATGGATATTTTTGAACAACCAGAGAGTTTGGAGTGTTGAAGCTTGAAGACATCTATAGTGGGAATGTATGGTAGCTATTTGAAGTTGTAATTTCATGGGAAGAGAGGGTGTGGGGATATGAGAAATATTATATTCAAAATTTGTCAAGAGAAGCAAGTGTTTTCCTACTGGGATAATTCTTGTTGCAATTGTAGAATTCCCGAGGTCCTAACAGAGATATTTCATGTACAACCTGTGTTGGAATCCTTAGAGGGGAGTGGGAAGGCCCGAGGGACTATGAGAAATGAAGGGGGATCCCATCCCTGGGTTGTTTAGGTTATGGAGAGGAGAGTACGTGGACTGGAAATAGCTATGTGAATTGACTATTGATATAGGGACATTATCCATCCTTAGGGACCACCATCTCTTGTGGATTCATAGCCCCAACTTGGGGGTGACTTGTTGTTGAGAACTCAAACAACAATTCTACGGTTGGGAGGAACATCTGCCCTCTACACCAGGTTGCATATTTCATAATATAAGTTGTCTTATTTGCTATTTTATTTATATTAAATGCTTATATAGATGTTATGCATTCTACTCTGAGTTATTTTGGTTAATTCTACTTGTTGTGAGTATAATGATGCATATGAATTTCCATTTAAGTGGTTGAACGTTTCTATGTGTTCTTAGCTATTGTTGTGCACAATTAAAGTAGTTTCATTTACGCTTTTAATTAGTATGGACAACTGCATGATTTTGAATTTCATGTTGTGTATTATTTTTTGCATTTAGACTTAGTATCATAAAATTTTATTTGGTCGTTTTAGTAGTGGTGTGACCCAACTTTGGAATGGGTGTGTCACAATTATGATTTCACCACTAGAATTTCCTAGTGTTTATTCCATAGCATTATAATTGGCATTACTTCCCTCTATAGCAAGTATATGTACCGCTATACTTCTAACTCACAATTGTCCTGCCAATCAATTTGACATGGTTGTCATGCTTCTACTTTATTATACATAGTAAAAATGAATTGGATCACTTACTTGAACCATGGTAATTAGTTCAAAACTCATTAAGGTTAAGAATGATAATCATTATGACTATTCAACCTCCCATTAAAGAATATGTCCAATGTCAAGCTATCTAGCACTTTCAATTGTCTTATTAGTTTCGACCTTTCAACTTCTCCTTCCTACTACCATCATCTCAACATATCTCCACCATCAATCCATGATCATGGAATTTAATCACCTTACAACTATGTTTATCCATAAGAAATAATTTTATTGAGGCAACCACCCACCTTCTTGCACATAGTCACATGTAACCATCATTATTTATGATCAGAAGGATTTGCTCCAAATAAACAACCAAGCTTAAAAGCACAAGCCATGTATTAACTAATTATTTTGTAGGATTCAATCCATTGAATAAAGACTTGACATCACTAGTCAATATGCGTATCAAATCATTAAGGAAGAGGCTTGCCACTTTCTTGTTTCAATTTCCCTCCTCTCAATCGAGAGAGAGACACCCATCTTTATCGTTCTAGAGGGTTTTCAAAAAATTTCACAATTCCTCAAGAAATTCAAGGCTATGCATCAAGTATGCACCCAAAGTGAGACACATGAGCTTTAATTAACTATTCAAAACTGAAAATTCCATATTGTTGTAAATCATATTAAGTACTCCTCTCAACTATCACTAATCACTGAATGGATAGATGCATATTTCCTTTATGCTAGGGTGTTTCCCCCTTTTTGTTCACAAAATTCACAATTTATGACTTGTGTGCTTCAATTACCATGAAATAGGCACTCTAGGATTTAATAATTATTCAAATCTATGGTCACCATAAACATCCTAAAATTTCATCTCTTGATTTGTGTCATCATCCTGACTAGAGCATCATCCTTATTTGGAACTTATGTTAATCTTACCTTGTTCCCAATCTGAGGACACTTCTTTGATTCAACAATAATTTGCTAGAGGGTTAATCATTCAAGGGATACCTCAACTCTGCTAAGTTATCCTCTGTTTGGTCTTGAATTTTGTAATTGATACAACACAAAACCCTTTTTGCTTCACCTTGATTACCCCCCATTAACTTGTCATGATTATCCCATCATGACTATACCATGATTATTCCATCATGAGTA
>ML778814.1:152227-171667 GCA_009831015.1 Picea engelmannii
TTATAAAGACGTCCGTTTATGTGATTACTTTTTCACATTTACTAAATAAAATTAAAAAATTACTTGCTCATCACCAGATTGCCACGTTAAGTGATTAAGAAATATTAAGAAATAACAACAGTGATTAATAAACTGGACAGATGCGTATGGCCGCGTGGATGTGAACTGTTGCGGTTTCATTGATGTGGAATTGGATGCGCCGTCATTTTTTAACCAGGGCGGATGCTTATGGCTTCCTCTACCCACGATTCCGCTTCCTCTACCCAGTTATCCGCGCGTTTCATATTCAATGACCAACCCTTGCATGAGCATGGAGCGTTTCAGGTAACCCGRCGTGCCTCTCATTCCAGTCAGAACTCGGCTCTGCCATTCCGGTCGATGAACTTCGAGAGCCCGAAGTCTGATAACGTGGCATTGAACTTGTCGTCGAGGAGAATGTTCTCGGGTTTCACATCGAGATGCACAATACAATCGCAGCATTCTTCGTGTAAAAACGCCAGCCCGCTAATTCGCAGCCAATACCTTTCGGCGTTTTTAGCCGCGAGTTAGCGGCTGTGCTAGTTATAATTTACTTTCAACTTAGTGGAGATAGTCAATAACCAGCTAGTAGTTAGTAGACACAGACTTTCACTCTCACTCATACAACATGATGTCTCTGAATCTTGAAAACAGGTCCTTTAACCTAATTGTTCTAGTAACTTTAATCATCAAAAAGTAAACCAGTGAAACTACTCTCATTTAAATGGTTTATTCTTCTCATAAATGCATGCCAACGACATCTTCATCCCACAGCGTTGATAATCCTTCTTAAATCGTTGAGGCATCGGCATCTTAATCCCTGTGGCATGCATAATGCGTTGAGAATCTCTCTCTGTCTCTCTGCTTATTTTCTTATTCAATCAAATCCGTCCGTGATATGGGTGACCGGTTTGACTTCTCATCCTGTTATTTTATAAATTTTTCCCATATTCTTCTTATGTCGTTGAACTTCATTCTTCTTGAACTTCTTCATTATTCCGATTCTCATTAAACTTCTTAAACTTTTTCATTATTTCTCATCTCATTAAATTAACACTTTCTAATTATTTTCTTCTTATTTTTTGTTCTTTTAAATTGTTTTCCCTTTATATATATTTCCCCTTCCTTTTATTATCTTTACATATAATATACCTTATAATCTCAAGTACCAATTTCAACCTTCAAGTACCAATTTCAATCTTGGGTAAACATTAATATCTAAATTAAATTTCTAAACCAAAATATTAATTTAAAATTGCATTTAGTTCTCATATATATATATATATATTAAAAAAAATTATATTAATAAATGATTAAGTGTAATTTGATTTATGCCATTAGAAAGTAGTGACATAATGGTGTTATAGTGTTTATTTATTTGTTATATTTTTATGGAGTTTTTTTTTAATATGAAGTGTTATAGCTATGGTGGTTTTTGGTATTTAAATTTATTAATTTTTAAATATGTTATATCAATTTTTTTTGTCAATAAGTGTTTATAAATAGTTTTTATGATAATGTTGTTAGTAAAGTAGATTTAATGGTTGAGACTAATAATTTTAATGTTATTCATTTGTGATATGTCTTATAGTTATGGTGGTTTTTGGTATTTAAATTTATTAATTTTTAAATATGTTATACCAAATTTATGACAATAAGTATTTATAAATATTTTTTTTATGATAATGTTGTTAGTATATTTATAAATGTTTTTTTATGATAATGTTGTTGTTATTAAGATAAATTTAGTAGTTGGAATTAACAATGTTAATGTCATTCATCTTAGTTTAGATCATCTCTAACCTTGATATATGATTGTGAATTTAATATGTAAAAACTAAGGTTATAATGACAACTCCAAAAAATTCACTATATCTCATGAGTGATATTTTACTAAATTGTTGATTCCAAATCACTTATTGATAATATTATAATATTATTTTATATATTATAAATAAGTATTAATTAACATTATTTAAACATATTAAAAATATTTAAACTTAAAATAATATAATGAAATAAATGATTATTTATGACCAGTCAATAAATTGACATAACAATAAGTGATTGCTAACTATTTATAAGATAATAATAAATGAATGCTAACTATTTATAAGATAATAATGCCAATCCTTTATAATGTATATTTTATAACAACTTTATAAAATAATATTATTACTTATGCTATTTTTTATTAAAGATTTGCATGTATATGCTTTTTTTATTTATTTAAAAAATAATTAATGATGAATTATAATAATAATAACAATGCATAGTTTTATATTTTCATAAACTTTATATTTCTACATAAATTTTTGATCATATATTTGCATTATTTGTTTTACCATTATAGAAAACTTAGTTCAAATTAAATTAGACTTATCTACTATATTAAAGAAGATAAAACTAACAATAATTAAGAAGATACCATCACAAGAATGTGCATTATACATCATTTAGTACAGTGCAATATTCTATATAAAATTTTCATTCAATAAAATTTGTTGGGTGGTTTCCAATAATAATAAAAAAAATCTTGAATGTTTTTGAAAAAATGAAAAAAAGAGTTGATTGATTATATGTTCTTTCATTTACGATATTACACGAAGAACTCTTATCATAGTTTTCACTCTAAAACATAATCATGCATAAGAAATCTAGACACAATCACTACTTAAGAATGGACTAGTATTTTAATGTCGAGAAGGCTCTATCAAAGCAAAGATAAAATAGGTAACACAAATCATGAACATTTTTTATGATCTTGGATAGAAAGGTCAAATTGGTGGAAACATAGAGGAAGAAGGGAGTGGGGGAGAAAGCTTGCATCCACGTGATATTTATTTCTTACATATTTGTAATTTGTAACAATAATCTTTTATAGTAATTGTGAATTAAGAATTACTAAGTAATGTTGAGTGATGAAATTCAAGATTAAAACATGATATTTCTTACATATTTGTAATTTCTAACAATTATCCTTTATAGTAGGTGTGAATTAGGAACTATTGACCAATGTTGAGTGATGAAATTCAAGATTAAAATATTTGCAAATTTTTCTCTTGGTTTTGAAACTTCAATGGTAAAGATATTAATGACCAAAACTTTGAAAATAGACAAAATATTCAAACTATTCCCTTGGTTTGGATTGAAATGACATGAAAATATTGAAATCAACACAAGATTGATTTGAAGGTAATGATCAATGTAAGCATTGATGTAAGACCAATCAAAAAAAAAAAATTAATGTGAATATTTCTTACTATTTTCTAAGAAAATCTAGTGATATACCTATCCTTCTAAGTAATGGTTGATCCTTCAACATAGGAAATGGTTAAGGTTGTTGCAACACTTGTGACTACAATGGCTTGTTCAATTGTCAAGTCTCATGTTAGGGTCCCACCCTAACTCCCCTAGTGAATTTTATTGTATTTGGGGCTATTATCAGTTGGAGGTTGTTCCCTCAAAGAGGCAAGTGAACATTGATCTCAATTTTGAATATTAATAAACATTTTTCTTACCATTGTTATTTCCATACTTTGGTTATATTTATTTTATTTCTACAACTACATTTCTATCTTGGTTTGAATATTCTATTTTAGCTACCAAAGAACATCACAAGTGGTATTAGAGCAATTTCCTATGCTAACGTGTTCTCAAATTTAAAAAAAAAAAAAAAAATTTAAGCTGGAGATCTCTTCTGACATGTTTAAATAACATAGAGATCTATTGTTTTGTGAGTAAACCTATAGTTGGGGAAGAATACATGAAAAAATACAAGTGGAGTCATCTAGTTGGATACCCTTGTGACCTCTATGGGTACCCCTTCAAGTAGTATCACATCAAACAACATGTGTATATGGATCTCTCTCCCATGTGCCATTCGGTATGTTGGAATCTTTGTAGGTGCACTTGAAACTAATGTTAAATAAGCTTGTTAGTCATCATGTTGTTATAATACACACAAAACAACACTCATGGAGATCACTCTTGCATACCAAGGAATTAGGTAGTACAACTAAGGGTACAATCTATCCTCCTTAGTTAGTGTAGTGAAATATTCAACTGAGTAGTATTGTTGGAAACCCTTAGGTATATAAAAAATCTATAGCACTTGACATGCCTTTGTCCTTAGGACCCTACAAACCCTAGTTGTTTAAGCATAGGTAGTGAAATTCTTACATAATTTGCTATCAATAATTTGGGAAGTTTATTAGCATTGTAATACTCAAACATGAGTAATACTCCAATAGAATTTATAAAAAGAGTATGGGACTCATCCATGCGATTACATGATACCTATCTCAAAATATGCCTTGTGCAACATTGATTGTTGTGATGTATCTCTCTAGTATCCTTTTTTTGTGGACCAGCTCGTATAGTTCTTATGACTCATCTCCTTAGATTCCTCTTGTGACATTGATTGTGTTTGGATAGCTCTTGTATAACCTCTCAGGTGAACCCCATGGTCCCATGACCCACACTTGAAACATGCCATTAATGGATTAACTCAAGAAAATGATTTAGTATCTCACCCAGTTAGTCAAAACAATTCAGACCAACATGACTACCCCCAATGTGCAAGTCGACCTTTATATAATATTGATACACTAGAGGATAAGCAATATGATTGTGGCTCAGGTGAAGTCTCTAATAAGGGAAATAATGTTGAGGAGGAGGAAGGTTACAATCATAACCACTCCCCTTTTTTTTGTTCCTACAATATGATGCCTTACCTACTTGAATATGATCTGAATAATTTTGATATGTTAGATTCAACAGGCCAGTCTAACCAAATGGAACACTATTTTTACCTCCATACCATAATGGATGACCTATTAAAACTTTGAATTTGTGTTCTATATCTAGACAAGGAATGTTAACAATGGTGGAAATGGAATAATGTATGCTCTCTAAGGTTTATTACATGGAATGTTTTGTGAAATCCTAGTTTTCTTTCTTTATCTGTGACACCAATTTTGTGGGCCAATTTACCAAATTTCATCAACAAGTATGGTGGAATAGTATATTTATACTTTTGAGAATTTGGATTTAAGAACACAAATTTAACTGGTGATTTTTTTAAGAAATATTTGTTAGTCCTCCTAAAGAGGAAGCCAATGTGAAAATGGATATGAATCACCCTACTACCTGGTTGGAGGTCACTCAACTCACTCATCATGCTCAAGTTGTTTCCTATGCCCAATCCAAATTTCCTATCTTTGCTCCACACCCATGTCCAAATGTGGTGGCCCTCAAAAACTTGTTCCACCCCTTAAGGCCCACAAGTTGATATGAGTTTAAATAGTGGAATGCCAACTTAAGGGTCTCTACTACAACTATGATGAAAAATATTTTCTTTGGGGCCATGATTGTAAGGAAAATAAATTATTTTTGGCCATATTTGAGGACATTTTTTATGATGAAGTTGGTGAAGGGACTCAGAAGGACATTTCCCCCCACATAAGGATATCCCTCTTCCTCATTAATAGGTTGAAGACCACAAATTTCTCTTCGTTCCTTGACTGGTATTTCCTCTCCTCAAATGCTAAAGTTGCTCAATTATATAAAGAATTAGAAGGTTGTTGTCTTAATTTAAAATGGTAGCACCCATAATTTCATTCATCACCACATCACCCAAGAAACACATTACTATAACCATGTTGTTAACAACTTTCAAATGATTTCCAATTCAGGGGGATCTATGCAATGTGGAAATCATTGTGAAAATGTGAAATTTCAAATGGTATATTATTCCCCTAAAACTCACATGTTCACAATCGAAATAGGTGGTTGTGATATTGTTTTGGGTGGCCCCATCACCATGGATTTCCTAAATTTATACATGAGTTTCCAAAAGAATAGACATTCCTACTAATACAAAATGAAATAGCCTAGAGGCTGAAAATAAAAAAATAGAGTTATTATAACATTGTTAATAATTTCATTCTTCTACATAGAATCACTTTCTTTATATATGCATATAGAATAGGGATGTTATAATTGACCATGTCTCCATATATATATAATCATTAAATAAATTATGATGTTTACTATCTTCTAGGTTCCCATACCATCTACACTTTTAAAGGTCTCAAAACAAGCTCTCTAAAAAAAGTTGGCTCCCGCCATATGGAAAAGCTCTTGGAAATGGATATTTCCAACATTTTTGCACAATTCCATGTTATTTAAGTATTTGAGGCTTCTTCTCAACTAGTTTGGCTAGACTTCTAGTTAGTTTTGGATAAACACCAAGAGGTATTTTAAATTCCCCAAGGCTTCCCACCCTCATGTGGTGAGCATGATCATGCTATTTCACTACTCTTAGGTAGCCTATGAGCCAATGTGTGCTTGTATCACCATCCTTTTGTCCAAAAGAATGAAACAAAAAAGATTGTGAAAACACTATTAGTATTTGGTGTCATCCATCCTAGTATGAATCCCTATTCCTCCCCAATTGTCATGTTTTTTTAGAAATAATGCATTTGGTGTATGTGTCCTAACTTTTGAACTCTTAACAAATTGACCGTCAAATATAAATTTCCAATTCTAGTCATTGGTGATCTCTTAGATGGGATATATAGCACTTATTTCTTCACCAAAATTGATCTCCACTCTGATTATCACCAAATTCAGATGAATGAAGATATTCCTAAAACTACTTTCCACACTCATGAAGGTAATTAAGCATTTTTTGTTATTCTTGTTGGTCTTTGCAATGCACCTTACATTTTTCAATGCCTCATGAACACAATATTTCCAACCCTTCTATGAATTTGTTTTTAGGAATTATTTGCAAGACTTGGGCAGCACATGTGCATCATGTCTTACAACTCCTTAATCTCACCAATTAGTCCTTGGATGTTCTAAATGTTCTTTTTGTGTCTTATAAGTTGAATAATTGGAACACGTTTTGAGTGGGGAGGGTGTGCATGTTGATATTAAAAAAATTGAGGTGATGAAAGACCGACCTTGCCCTAAGACCCTCAAAATATTGTCAGTATTTCTTGGTCTTACAGGTTACCACAGGAAGTTTGTACATGACTATGGTAAAATTGTATCTCCCCTCTTCCTTTCTAAAGAT
The DNA here is from genome assembly GCA_009831015.1 of Picea engelmannii. NCBI lineage: Eukaryota > Viridiplantae > Streptophyta > Pinopsida > Pinales > Pinaceae > Picea > Picea engelmannii. The sequence goes on from ML778814.1 coordinate 159,330, forward strand.
AATGCCTTTAGCTGGAATGACAAGGTTGAATATGCCATTTAGGCTTTAAAATATGTTATGTGTATTATCATAGTACTAGCCATGTTTGACTTCACTAAGACTTTTTTCTTGGAATATGACACATCCAACAAAGGAATTGGGGTAATGTTATTGCAAGAGGGATTCCTATTGGCCTTCACTAGTGAGCAATTATGTGATAAAAACTTGGGAAAATCCAATTATTACAAGAAAATGATGGATATTCTTCATGTAGTTGATATGTGGAATCCTTACTTGATATAACATCATTTCCATATTAAAACATACCTCATAGCTTGAAATATTTCTTGCAATAGAGGTTGTCCTCCCTAGAGTAGAAAAAGTAGGTCACTAAAATGACACGATACAACTATGGGATTGTCTACAAGAAGGGAAATGAGAACATGGTGGTCAATGCTCTATCTAGGAAGTGTGAAGATAAAGGTTCCATAATCACCTTATCTTTCTCAATGCTAGATTGGCTATAGGAGGTATGCTAGGAATGGTCAATTGATGCCAAGATTGTCCACATGACCTACCAACTACAAGTCAATCCACATGCACATCTGGGCTACACTTGGTAGAATAATGAGATTCACTATAAAGGACATAATTTTTTGGTTGAGGATTTAGAATTTTAATCCAAAGTGTTACGTGAAATACACTTCTCTCCCATACTGGGTCATTTTGGGTTTTAGAAAATATATGAACAAATTAAGCATTCATTCTTTTGGGAAGGCCTGAAAACGGACCGACTATGAAAATTCCCAATGGAACAAGGAGGGAAATTATAGTAAATCCTCTAGTAGAATTACAAACTTTACCCATTCCATCCATTGTGTGCATTGACATTTCTATGGATTTCATTGTGGGGTTACCAAACTTAAGCAACAAATCATTGATCATGGTAATTGTTGATTTACTTTTTAAATATTTTGAGTTTTGTGACTTACAACACCCATTCAAGGCCTCCATTATAGAAAAAATATTCATGGACAATATTTTTAAACTCCATGGCATGCCTAAATCAATTGTGGTCAGTTATATCCCTAGAACCCTCACTAGAAATCTCTTGTAGGAGTTGTTTTATCTTCAAGGTACCCAATTGAATATCAACATAGCGTATAACCCCCAAATATATGGCTAGATGAAAGTAGCCAAAAAGTGTTTAGAAGCTTATTTATGTTGTTTTCCCTCAAACTTAACAAGCCTAATGGGTCTAGCGGTTTCCCTTGGTTGAATGGTGGTACAATACCACCTATCATAGTGTTACTAAAATGATCCCTTTTGAGTTAGTATATGGACAATATCCCTCGTTGATGATATTGTATTTACTAGTCCTCTATAAGGTTCAATTCATGGACAAAACATTGACAACCCATGTTATCATTCTTTGTACCCTCAAGGATAATTTGGTGTCAACCAAAAACGACATGAAGAAATAGGTTTTTCAACATCACTTGGTATGCCACTTTGCATAAAGGAATTAAGTTTTCTCTTCATATCTTTATATATTTAAAGAGATTTTTTTTAAGATGACAAAATCTATTATAACTTACTTGTCAATTCAATGAGATGGTCAATAACTTGAAGCCTAGACTTCTACTCTTACTAGATATCTCTGAAAAACATATCTTTTAACATGTTCTCTTAAGTCCCGAAAAAAAACCAATTTTAAATCTTACTATACCATGTGTAATTGTTCTATTTTTTTAAACCTATTTTCATTGTATTTTGAGTAATTTTAATCATCAAAAAGTAAACCAGTGAAACTACTCTCATTTAAATGGTTTATTCTTCTCATAAATGCATGCCAACGACATATTCATCCACAGCGTTGAGTCAAGGACATCTTAATCTAATCCTTCCTAAATCGTTGAGGCAACGGCATCTTAATCCCTGTGGCGTGCATAATGCGTTGAGAATCTCTCTCTGCCTCTCTGCTTATTTTCTTATTCCATCAAATCCTTCCGTGATATGGGTGCCCAGTTTGACTTCTCATCCGACGGCCTTCTTCTGGCATTTTATAAATTTTTCCCATCCTCTTCTTAGGCCGTGGGAACTGTGGCATCGTCATTCATTCTGGAATCTGGAATAAAAAGAAAAAGAAGTCCGAGCTGACACAAGTGGCGCCCCCACTACCAGATGCCAATCCCTCCTCCAGTGTCGCTGCACGGAACTGAGCACACTGCTTGTCTGCCTAATATGATGGGCTCATTTAGCCCCCAAGGAATACTAGACTCTGGTTATCTTGCAACATAATTGTTCCTCTCGCCCAACTCTGAGTTTGTTCTCACTAGCTTTGCATTAAGATGCTATTTTTAAGGACCGTTATATTTTTCATATCCACTCCTTAGTGTCTAAGAGTCACGACCACTTTATATTTTGATGCTCAATCTACAATTAAATCAGATGATGGTTATTTTTGTCACTTCAGAGATTTGCTTCGTTTTCTTGAGATTAGAAATTACACTTAATGAATGATTAAGTGTAATTTGATTTATGAGATTAGAAACTGTTGACATATTTATGGAAAAAATTATGATATATTTAATTAATGATGTTACAATTATATGAAAACATCAATGGTGTTATAGTGTTCATTTATATGTTATATATCTATGGAGTGTTTTGTGATAGGAAGTATTATAGCTATGGTGGTTTTTGGTATTTAAATTTATTAATTTTTTAATATGTTATATCCGTTTTTTTTTATAAATAATTTTTATGAAAATATTGTTAGTAAAGTAGATTTAGTGATTGAGACTAACAATGTTAATGTCATTCATATTCATTTGTGATATGAAGTCTTATAGTTATGGTGGTTTTTAGTATTTAAATTTATTAATTTTTAAATATGCTATACCAAATTTATGACAATAAATATTTATAAATATTTTTTTGTGATAATGTTGTTAGTAAGGTAGATTTAGTAGTTGGAACTAACAATGTTAATGCCATCCATCTTAGTTTAGATCTTCTCTAACTTTAATATATGGTTGTGAACTTTATATGTAAAAACTGAAGTTATAATGACAACTCCAAAGAATTGATTCAGATCTCATGAGTGATATTTTACTGAATTGTCCATTCTTAGTCACAATGCTAAAAAAAAAATTATTATTTTAAATAACAATAAATAATTGCTAACTATTTATAAGATAATAATGCCACATCCTTTATAATGTATATTATATAACAACTTTGTAAAATAATATTATTTCATTTGCTATTTTTGATTAAGGATTATGAATGCATGAATATGTTTTTTTATTTATTTAAAATAATAATTGATGATGAATTATGATAATAACAACAATGCATGCTTTTCTATTTTCATGAATTTTATATTTCTACATAAATTGGTGATCATATATTTGCATTATTTGTTTTACCATTATAGGAAACTTGGTTCAAACTAAATTAGACTTATCTACTATATTAAAGAAGATAGGACTAACAATAATTTAGAAGATACCATCACAAGAATATGCATTATAGATCCTTTAGTGCAATCATTTATGTAGAAATGTCATTCAATAAAAATTTATGGGTGGTTTCCAATAATAATAAAACAAATTGTTGAATGCTTTTGAAAAAATGAAAAAGAGTTGATTGATTACATGTTCTTTCATTTACAATATTAGATGAAGAACTGTTATCATAGTTTTCACTCTAAGACATAATCATGCATAAGAAATCTAGACACAATCACTACTTAAGAATGGACTAGTATTTTAATGTCGAGAAGGCTCTTTCAAAGCAAAGATAAAATAGGTAACACAAATCATGAACATGTTTTTATGATCTTGGATAGGAAGGTCAAATTGGTGGAAACATAGAGGAAGAAGGGAGTGGAGGAGAAAGCTTGCATCCACGTGTTATTTCTTACATATTTGTAATTTGTAACAATTACCCTTTATAGTAAGTGTGAATTAGGAATTACTAACTAATGTTGAGTGATGAAATTCGAGATTAAAACAGGGTGTTTCTTACATATTTGTAATTTGTAACAATTACCCTTTATAGTAGGTGTGAATTAGGAACTACTGACTAATGTTGAGTGACGAAATTCAAGATTAAAATATTATCAAATCCTTCTCTCTTGGTTTTGAAACTTCAATGGTAAAGATATTAATGACCACAAGTTTGAAAATGTACAAAAGAATCAAATTATTCCCTTGGTTTGGATTGAAATGACATGAAAATACTGAAATCAACACAAGATTGATTTGAAGGTAATGATCAATGTAAGAATTGATGTAAGACCAGTAAAAAAAATATCTAATGTGAATATTTCTTACTACTTTCTAAGAAAATCTAGTGATATACCTATCCTTCTAAGTAATGGTTGGTTCTTCAACATAGGCAATGGGTAAGGTTGTTGCAACACTTGTGACTACAATGGCTTGTTCAATTGTCAAGTCTCATGTTAGGGTCCCACCCTAACTCCCCTAGTGAATATTATTGTATTTGGAGCTATTCTTAGTTGGAGGTTGTTCCTTCAAAGAGGCAAGTGAACATTGATCTCAAATTTGAATATTAATAAACTTTTTTCTTACTATTGTTATTTCCATACTTTGGTTATATTTATTTTATTTCTACAACTACATTTCTATCTTGGTTTGACTATTCTATTTTAGCTACCAAACAACATCACAAGTGGTATTAGAGCAATTTCCCATGCTAACATGTTCTCAAATTTTAGAAAAAAAAATTTAAGCTGGAGATGTCTTCTAACATCTTTAAATAACATAGAGATCTATTGTTTTGTGAGTAAACCTATAGTTGGGGAAGAATACATGCAAAAATATGAGTAAACCTATATTTGGGGAAGAATACATGCAAAAATACAAGTGGAGTCACTTAGTTGGATACCCTTGTAACCTCTATGGGTACCCCTTCGAGTAGTATCACATCAAACAACACGTGTATATGGATCTCTCTCCCATGTGCCCTTGGGTATGTTGGAAGCTTTGTAGGTGCACTTGAAACTAATTTTAAATAAGCTTGTCAGTCATCATGTTGCTATATTACACAGAGAACAACACTCAGGGAGATCACTCTCGCATACCGAGGAATTAGGTAGTACAACTAAGGGTACAGTCTATCCTCCTTAGTTAGTGTAGTGAAATATTTAACTAAGTAGTATTGTTGGAAACCCTTAGGTATATAAAAAATCTATATCACTTGACATGCCTTTGTCCTTAAGACCCTACAAACCCTATTTTTTTAAGCATAGGTAGTGAAATTATTACATAATTTGCTATCAAGAATTTGGGAATTTTATTAGCATCGTAATACTCAAACGTGAGTAATGCTCCAATAGAATTTAGAAAAAGAGTATGGGACTCGTCCGTGCCATTACAGGATACCTATCTCAAAATACTCTGAGTGCAACATTGATTGATGTGTTGTATCTCTCTAGTATCCTTTTTTTGTGGACCATCTCATATAGTTTCTTATGACCCATCTCCCTAGATTCCTCTTGTGACATTGATTGTGTTGGGATAGATCTTGTATAACCTCTAAGGTGGACCCCATGGTCCCATGACCCACACTTGAAACATGTCATTAATGGATTAACTCAAGCAAATGATTTAGCATATCACCCAATTAGTCAAAACAATTGAGACCAACATGACTACCCCCAATGTGCAAGTCAAGCTTTATATAATATTGATACACTAGAGGATAAGCACGATGATGGTGGATCAGGTGAAGTCTCTAATAAGGGAAAGAATGTTGAGGAGGAGGAAGGTTATAATCATGACCACTCCCTTTTTTTTTGTTCCCACAATATGATGCCTTGCCTACTTGAATATGATCTAAATAAGTTTCATATGTTAGATCCAGCAGGCTAGTCTAACAAAATGGAACACTACTTTTACCTCCATACCATAATGGATGACCTATTAAAACTTTGAATTTGTTTTCTATATCTAGATAAGGAATGTTAGCAGTGGTAGAAATGGCATAATGTATATTCTCTAAGGTTTATTACATGGAATGTTTTGTGAAAGCCTAGTTTTCTTTCTTTATCTGTGACACTAATTTTGTGGGCCAACTTACCAAATTGCATCAACAAGTATGGTGGAATAATATATTGATACTTTTGATAATTTGGATATAAGAACACAAAATTTAACTGGTGAATTTTTTAAGAAATCTTTGTTAGTATTCCTAAGGAGGAAGTCAATGCCCAAATGGATATGAATCACCCTACTACCTGGTTGGAGGCCACTCAACTCACTCATCATGCTCAAGTTGTTTCCTATGACCAATCCAATTTCTCTATCTTTGCTCCACACCCATGTCCAAATGTCGTGGCCCCTCAACAACCTGCTCCACCTCTTAAGGTCCACAAGTTGATATGAGTTGAAATAGTGGAATGCCAACTTAAGGGTCTCTACTACAACTATGATGACAAATATTTTCTTTGGGGCCATGCCTGTAAGGAATATAAAAAAAAATTGGCCATATTTGAGGACATTTTTTATGATGAAGTTGGTGAAGGGACTCAGAAGGACATTTCCCCCTGCTTAAGGATATTTCTCTTCCTCATTAATAGGCTGAAGAACACAAATTTATCTTCATGCCTTGACTATAATGTTTACTATCCTCTAGGTTCTCATACCATCTACACTCTTAAAGGTCTCAAAACAAGCTCTCTAAAAAAAGTTGGTTCCCACCATATGGAAAAGCTCTTGGAAATGGATATTTCCAACATTATTGCACAATTCCATGTTATTTAAGCATTTGAGGCTTCTTCTCAACTAGTTTGGCTAGACTTCTAGTTAGTTTTGGATAAACACCAAGAGGTATTTGAAATTCCCAAAGGCCTCCCACCCTCATGTGGTGAGCATAATCATGGTATTTCACTACTCCTAGGTAGCCTATGAGCCAATGTGCGCTTGTATCACCATTCTTTTGTCCAAAAGAATGAAACAAAAAAGATTGTGCAAACACTATTAGTATTTGGTGTCATCCATCCTAGTATGAACCCATATTCATCCCCAGTTGTCATGGTTTTTTAGAAATAATGCACTTGGTGTATGTGTCCTAACTTTTGAACTCTTAACAACTTGACCATCAAATATAAATTTCCAACTCTACTCATTGGTGATCTCTTAGATGGGCTATATGGCACTTATTTCTTCACCAAACTTGATCTCCAATCCGATTATCACCAAATTTAGATGAATGAAGATATTCCTAAAACTACTTTCCACACTCTTGAAGGTCATTAAACATTTTTGGTTATTCTTTTCGGTCTTTGAAATGCACCTTACACTTTTCAATGCCTCATGCACACAATATTTCCAACCCTTCTATGAAATTTTTTTTAGGCATTATTTGATGACAACTTGATCTATAGCAAGACTTGGGCAACACATGTGCATCATGTCTTACAACTCCTTCATCTCACCAATTATTCCTTGGATGTTCTAAATGTTCCTTTTGTGTCTTATAAGTTGAATAATTGGAACACATTTTAAGTGGGGAGGGTGTGGATGTTGATATTAAAAAAATTGAGGCAATGCAATACCGACCTTTCCCCAAGACCCTCAAAACATTGTCGGGATTTCTTGGTCTTACAGGTTACCACAGGAAGTTTGTACACGACTATGGTAAAATTGTATCTCGCCTCTACCTTGCTAAAGAGAACTCCTTTAGTTGGAATGACAAGGTTGAATATGCCATTTAGGCTTTAAAATATGTTATGTGTATTATCATAGTACTAGCCATGTTTGACTTCACTAAGACTTTTTTCTTGGAATATGACACATCCAACAAAGGAATTGGGGTAATCAAGAGGGATTCCTATTGGCCTTCACTAGTGAACAATTATGTGATAAAAACTTGGGAAAATCCAACTATGACAAGAAAATGATGGATATTCTTCATTTAGTTGATATGTGGAATCCTTACTTGGTATGCCATCATTTCCATATTAAAAAATACCTCATAGCTTGAAATATTTCTTGCAATAGAGGTTTCCCTCCCTAGAGTAGAAAAATTAGGTCACTAAAATGACAGGATACAACTATGGGATTGTCTACAAGAAGGGAAATGAGAACATGGTGGCCGATGCTCTATCTAATGTTGACGATTGAAAACGTCAACGTAATTTCACCTGCAAAGTGTTGCTAAAGCCTATTATTATATAAGCCTAAATAATGCTAGTAGGTGGGACCCCCTTGAGCTTTTGAAGATCAGATCTATTCATTTTAAATGTTATGATGATGTGCTACAAAGGTTCAAATGGTTGATGAGAATATGGTTTTCATTGATATGAGTTAAGCTTTGGGATGTTGTTCCTTTATGATACTATAGCCTATTATTCATTTATGGTATTCATTCCTCTCGCACCTGCACAACAAATATGTTGGTGAAAATTGCAGAAAGGCATTTTTTAGGAAAAGAAGAATACTATATCTAATGCAAAAGAGACCTAGCTCTGCAATACTACATGCATAAAGTGTTTGTTGATTATTGTTAGACCTTAGATAACAAGGAAATGGTTATAAAAAATAAAATAAAATGTTAAATTACATTTTTATATATATGCATATGGTGGAAATTTTGGTGGCGCATTTTGGCAAGGTGATAATACAATGGTTATGCATTGGTTAATGGAATTGGTAGCTGATATACATATGTTATAAACGTTGGTGACTCATGGGAGTAATGGCTTTTCTATTTTTATGGTGATTATGTTATGGTTCGGATTGATGTTGATCACACTATGGGTGATAATTCTATACATGATTGTTTAGATTGTATAGTGGTCAAGCAATTTATTTGAGATATATTGGGGATATGAACATGGGTGGCGCACTTGGCAAGGTAACCACGTGAATAGTTGAATTGTTATGTGTAACTTGGATTATGCTATGGTTTAAATGGTTGATATTCTCGATGCATGGGTTGATTAATGGTGTTAATAGAGGCTCGTTGGCATGTATTGAGTAAATTAGATATGGGTGGAGGTGACATGCATTTACTGCACATCACCTTTACCCTTTCCATTGGCCGCCACCCTAGTCGGACTATTGTTTGATCTTGTTGTTGTGTTCACACTCGAAATTTTTAGCAGGGTGAAATCGCTCGACCACCTCTCGTCTTAAGGATTTTGATTAACAGGTATGTCTCTTTTGGACATTCTTAACTTCGCTCTGGTTATGAAATGGTTTTGGCTTAGTTGTATGGGTTTGTGTTTGTCCTGAGTGTTGCAACTGTGTGGAATTTTGGTTTTGAATGGAAAATGGATGGTTCTGTTGTAATAGTTTTAAGTTCATTGAAGTTGTTAGTCTTCCTAGGTGGTATTTCTTTGTTACCACTACATTTTGGTTGAAGTGGTTTCTTTAATCATGGATGAATAGTGGTATTCACGATTCTTGGGTTTAACTAGAGCCCTGATCTCTTGTTTTGTCCTCGTCAAGGATCTGTCTCTCGTTCACAAGCATCATAGCTTCCTTGTATGTACACCTTTGAGTTTCAGTGCAGTTAGATCTGTTCCTCTTGTGAAGGCTACCGTGCAAACCCTTAACCTCTATAATGGAGTTGCATAGGGAGACTGTCGAGTCTGCCAATTTGTTCCCGGTTATTGTGGTCTATTGCTTTGAATACGGGCTCACCCATTGGTCGTATAAGCAGTCATGTTGGTATGGTTTTCGTCACTACCCTTGTAGAAATAATGTGAACCTTACATTGCCAATTTGTGCTCCCAAAATTTCATAGTCACCAGCCTGATGTCAAAAACTCAGTTGTGTTTAATGGAAGGGCCTCTGCCCACTTCGTTTGTATGTATGGGTATACAAATCTACCACGGCTTGTTCCGTTGATTGATTTTTCCTACCACAGTTTCGAATTGTTGGTTGGTGTGCAGTGATTGATTTTGCACCTATGGTGATTTGGTTGATGGGTGACATTGGTCACGAATGCTTAGGGTTGCTCACACAGGTCGTGTTCTGTGTATGGTGTTTTATGAAACATGGGGCACGATAACTATGGTTTCCCTGGGGCCGAATGATAATCGAACCAGATAACTGTAGAAGATTTATCCATGAAATCCTTGAGTTGTTGGTTATTATACAGTTGTTAGTATTTGCACTTATGATGTTTTGGATAATGGTTGGCATTGGCTACAAGGGTTTAGTGTTGTTCACACAGGTCACGTCTTGTAGATTATTTTTTGCAAAGTAATGTATTAGGTTGGATATTCCTACTGCATCTTTTGTCGTTGGTAAAATAAGTTTGAATATGTGCAGCCTGATGACTCACAGACGACTTAATAATAACCCAGAATGATGTTTTGAGTTATGTCGTGGTCATATCTTATTGTGTGATTATTGGAAATATTACACTAGGATTATCTCAGTTGTGCACCGTGTGTAGTATGGATGAATGGTTTTTATGCTCAACGATATCCACTGAGTTTCAACTGCGTTATTTATTACAATTGATCACTGTTGATGGCAGTTGGTTGGATATTTGGCTCGGTTTTTAAGTCGCATTGAGATGTTTTGATTACAATGGCATGGTTACAATGCCTTGGACGTTTACCCCTGCATCGTCTGTGTCTAAATGATGATTGTTGGTTGTATAATCAATTGTTTTTCAGGCGTGGCATGTGAGGTTTCGATTATTTTGATCCTTCCACTGCATATGTATATATGGGAACAAATATAATCACAGATCTTGATTGGCTTCATTATATAAATAGTGACTTCATTATTATTTTGGAAACATTACCTTTAAATATAAATGTGGATTTGGGAAATGTATGGCAATGGTGGATGATTAATAATTACAGACAGGAAATGATTGTTGTTGTTGACTGTTATAAAATGCAAAATGTGCGAATAAAGGGAAAAAAAACCTCTTACAAATTGTGTAAAATACATCTGTTTTGAAATGGCACTGTGTTGGATATTAATGGACAGTGAAATTAGGCAAATACACAAGAATTATTACTCAGTCATCTAGCTGTTGGTTGATGCATAATTTTCTTACTGCAATGTATGTTATGGATTGCTTGATTGATCTCATGAACAGTAAACGTTTTTTCCCCTCATTATCTCATTTTCCGCTAATTACAACCCCCTCACATATCCCATTTCATTTTATTCACTCCCTATTCTGATATTGATTACAACTAAGAGAATTTTTGTGTTAAGTGGATGAAGTGGTAGTGTCTTGAGTGGATTGCAGTAAGGTTTCTTTTGGGTTGATTTACAGTTGATTGTTGTTTTCATTGAGAAGTGACCATTTCTTCTCCCCTTTCATTATATCATATTTTCACTCAATACAAACCCCTCACGTATCCCAGAACACTGTTTCACCCCCCTGCTTGTTGATTAACGTTAGAACAATTTGTATGGATTGGATTGCATGAGCCTGATACATTCTGAGCCAAATCTATTTCATATTTTTAAGGAGTTGTCATGCATGGTTATTTAAAAGACTATTTGCTAATTGTTAACATATGCAGGATGAGTTTTTTTAGTCAGGGAAGCCATGGCCAAGGAAACAGAGGTAGAGGTAACTGGAACCGGGGCCCAAGAAGGCCTAGCTTTTCTATACATTTTGATGTTGATTCAGAAGAGCTTGGACAATTCTTTCATGTTGGATTCTTTAATTGGATTGGGTAGGGAATAGTCCAACCGAGGCTTGAAAGGCCTCCTTTCCAAGCCCCTCAAGCCCTCGACATCCCTATGCCTCCTCATGTCTCTTTACAGCCTGAAGTCCCAGAAAATGATGGCTAGCATGAGATTGTTCACCCGACAGTCTCCCAACACCGTGGCTGGCAAAAATTAACTTTTCTTGGTCCTCCACCTTTGAACCCCATTGTCCAAGACTCCCCTAACCACTCAGCAGTGTAATCCTCTCACACCAGCAAGAGATTGAAGACTGAAGCCCACCAGGAATTTGATAAAGGAAAAGCTATTGCTGCCCCTTCCTCACTCTCCGATGACTCTGACAAATCTGTGTCTTCACGGATGCATTTGAGGGATGATTGTTCCCATGTGATCAGTGATATAAATCCTAAATTCTTTGCCCAGCCCAAGGAAAATTCAAGAAAGTCAAGAGGTGACAATTGTTGATTAAGGTTGGTTGTCATTGATGTCAACCCTTGAAGAAATCCCCATAGCACAAAGGCTTGGGTAATGGACCCAATATTGTTTGATGTAAATATGACTCATTATTTTTTTTTTCATGGTTGATAAGAAGTAAATATGGATGAACTCCAAAGTGGTCCCCTTATGGTGAAAGCCCTCACGGGAAGACACTTTGTGGAGTAAGAGAACCCATGC
>ML778814.1:182903-196843 GCA_009831015.1 Picea engelmannii
CCCCTCCCCCCCTAACTAAAGTTAGTTGAGTCTTGTGTTAGCTTAACTAATAAGTTGGCTCAACTACTTCAACCAATTCTAATTTGTTAAAAGTAGAAGTAAGGGGAGAAACAAAAGGATGATAGAAGCACAAAGCATGCTAAGGTTTGCTCCTTGAGTTGATGTTGAGATAGTTTAGTTTTTATTCATTCATATATTCATCATAGCCTAATTCTCTTTTGTGATAGTAGGGTCTTATTGTAGACAACAATATTCAGGGTTGAATCAAATCATTCAGACACTTTTTCTTCAGAGGTGTTGATCTATCTTTGATAGTCTGTGTAGACTTGTTTGTTTGTGAATTAATTTTCATGACTGATAAAGGCTATTGTGTAGAGTCGAGTGGGAAACAATATGTGTCAAGTTGATCCAGCTTTTAGAGTTCAGTTTTGGTTTTCTGTCAGAGGTCCTTTTGTATGTTCAGTCAGGGATTTCTAAGTTTGACTTTGGTCCAAGATTTCTGTGTGAAGTTTTGTAAAGACAATGACTCTTTGGTGAATTGGAATGAAATAACGGATTGCTTTATGTCTCATATATCTTGAGTATCATCTTGGTGTCTTTACTTCTGTTCTTACATTTATTTCAGCAAATGCTATGTTCAGAAAAATATATAAAAAGAGAATTTCCAGCAAGTTTTTTATTGATATAAGACTAGCCTAAGAACTTGTGGTTAATACTTGTGAGTTATGATATATATTTTTTTGGCTATAAACATAGGGTGATATTCCTGTCTACTTTACTTTAGCCAAGTAAAGTATGAAAATGCTTGAGTAAGATCAATTCATATCTTTTCCTCAACATCTAGGAAGTGTGAAGATAAATGTTATGTAATCACCTTATCTTTCCCAATGCTAGATTGGCTACAGGAGGTATGTTAGGAATGGTCAATGGATGCCAAGATTGTCCACATGACCCCCCAATTACAAGTCAATCCACATGAACATTTGGGCTATACTTGCTAGAATAATGAGATTCACTATAAAGGACATATTTTTTTGGTTCACGATTTAGCATTTTAATCCAAAGTGTTACCTGAAATACACGTCTCTTCCATACCGGGTCATTTTGGATTTTAGAAAACAGATTAACAAATTAAGCATGCATTCTTTTGGGAAGGCATGAAAATGGACCGACTATAAAAATTCCCAATGGGAAAAGGAGGGAAATTATAGTAAAGCCTCTAGTAGCATTACAAACTTTACCCATTCCATCCATTGTGTGCATTGACATTTCTATGGATTTCATAGTGGGGTTACTAGAATCAAGAAACAAATCATTGATCATGGTAATTGTTGATTTACTTTTTAAATATTTTGAGTTTTGTGACTTACAACACCCATTCAAGGCCTCCACTATAGAAAAAATATTCATGGACAATATTTTTAAACTCCATGGCATGCCTAAATCAATTGTGGACAGTTATATCCCTAGAACCCTCACTAGAAATTTCTTGTAGGAGTTTTTTTAGCTTCAAGGCACCTAATTGAATATCAACATAGTGTATCACCCCCAAATATATGGCTAGACGAAAGTAGCCAAAAAGTGTTTGGAAGCTTATTTATTTTGTTTTCCCTCAAACTTAACAAGCCTAATGGCTCCAACGGTTTCCCTTGGTTGAATGGTGGTACAATACCACCTATCATAGTGCTACTAAAATCATCCCTTTTGAGTTATTATATGAACAAGAGCCCTCATTGATGATATTGTATTTACTAGTCCCCTCTAAGGTTCAAGTCGTGGACAAAACATTGACAACCCATGCTAACATTATTTTTACCCTCAAGGATAATTTGGTGTCGACCAAAAACTACATGAAGAAATAGGTTTGTCAACATCACTTGGTATGCCACTTTGCATAGAGGAATTAGGTTTTCCTTCATCAATAGGCCTATAAGTAGATATCATTCAGAGAGAAAAGCCACTAGAATTTAGCACCTAAGTTTTGTGGACCCTATATTATACTCAAATATATAATCTTAGTGGCTTACAAATGGGCTCTACCTAACCATTCTAATCTCCACCTAGTCTTTCAAGTGTATTGATTGAATAAATTGGTCAAGTCCAATTGCAAAGTTCGAACTAGACTTTTAAACTTAACAAGGAAGGTTCTGTTTGGTTTCATCTTGAGGTAATTTTGGAAAGTTGTAACCACTGTCTTTGTTTATTTTTTATCTAATAAGTTTTGATTCAACGGAAGAATAAACAACCTAATTAATACATGGTAACCAATAGAGATACTCCACCAATTTCCTCATCTCCAACCTTTAGGAAAACACTACTTTGTAAGGGGGAGGGCATGTTAGGGTCCCACCCTAACTCCCTAGTTATCAAGATAGGTTGTTAGTCAATGTATTAGGGCCATCTGTATTAAATAAGGCCCATGAGGCAGTAGGGTGTGAAATAAATGAATGTAAGTTGTCCTTATTACATATCACTATTTAGTGGTTGAGGCCTCATTAGTGGAGGTCCACTAAGTGTTTTAGGGATTTTGTTAGATAGAAACCATATATAGTGGTAGAAGTTATGTAATCATTTTCCAAGTGAATATTATTGATTTAAATCTCTACACAGTTGGAGGCTTCCCCCTCGAATAGGAAAGTGAATATTGATCTCAACTATGAACATCAAGAAAGGTTTCCTTAATATTCTTATTTCCATAATCCAATTTTTCTTTTTCTGTTTATCTTTCCAAAATTATATTTCTATCTATCTTTCTTTCAATATTATGTTTCATCTATCAAGGAACACAACACCTTGCGACGACCTCCTGTGACACTTTTTAAATATATCCAAAATGGAAAAAACAATATAGACACCTATGCCATCTCTTCTAATGAAGGATTCAATCTCCCTCTCTCTTTAATTCCCCCAAACCATACCTACAAGAAACTGCACTACAACGACAACATGAATACCAACTGCATTTTAGAATTGCAAGTTGTTGTTAGATGCAACTGTAGTGATTGTGTTTCTTTCAATGCCCTCAATATTAATACACTAGCGACTACTTCAAAAATGTCCCTCCCACCAAATGATTCCCAATTCTTCAAGGGGAAATGCCTAACGACCTACAAATTTGCAAAAAATTATGCATCTAGCACCTTCACTTACCCTTCTATTGCTAATTTCAACATGGCCTTCTATGCTTAATACTTACATAATATCCATCCCAACACTCAAAATAAATAAATGTAGTTCCCTATATAATAAGAATATCATTAATAAATTCAATTACCTATATAATAATAATAATATCATTGTATTCACACCCCTTGACGAAAATTTCTCATTGGTACATATATGCATTTCCAATAGTTGGAATTAGAATTACAAATTTATAAGTGAGATTGAACAAAACCAAGTTAATTTAACCCATTTCGTGACACAGTGGAGATGATACTAGCACTAGATTCCTTATAGTGAACTTCAACAACAAGGTGGTGGACTAACCATGAAGAAGATGGATGGGAGGTTAAAATATTATATAGAAGATGATGATTTTTTTTTAATTAGATCAATTTTTTAAAACATATTTATTTGTAAATGTTATTTGTAGTTTATTCATGATAGCTAAAATATTTCTTTAAATTGGAAAGAGAAACACACAAACACAAGCTACTCAATCTATTCTTTGGGCATTTGTAAAATATATAATGTATTCAAGGTGGGTTTAGTCTACTGGGTCTTATTGGACATTATCACATATATTTTCCTCCCGTGATAACATTAAAAAAATCTATAAAAGAGAAGAAATCCATTTTATTGGTGGGTGGATTGGGGAATTTAATATTCTATTTCCAAACAAAGGTACTAAAGTTTGCGGATAATGTTAGAAAAATAGGATCGTGGAGCAATAAAATAACACAAAAGTGGAAATAAAACACAGAAGATACATAGTACAATAGAGACACAGATATATGTGGTTCACCTAGTGTGGGTTACGTCCACCAGAGAAATTGTCAGGTCCTTCTTTTATTATTATCCAGCAGATGAAGGGATACAACCTACAACACACTCGTTGTAATTTCCTCTTCTTTCTCTCACAGTATCCTCTCTCATAATAAAATATTCACAATAATACACAACCATGATACAATTCCCTCATAAAAGAGGGTTTCCTTCTAGGGAGAAAAACCCTAAGATAACTTCTATTGTCAGATCTGTGACCTTATAATGAACGTTCCAGATTTACAATGAAATTACAATATACATTTACAAGGCAATTTTTCCTTCAGGGGATTCACCCTCGAACCCCTGCTTTCCCCCATACCCTGCAGGGGGGAAATCCCCCCTTCAACCCCCCCACATGTGGAGTGTTTGAATATCTTCATGGGGTATAAACGTGGTTGAAAACAAAGACCTCTGAATCAGGAAGATAATCAAGCTCCACAACCAACAATCTCCCACTTGGAGATTGATCACAACAACTCCACCGTTGTTATACTTGTTGCACTATGATCCACCTTGGACCTGGAAAATTTCTCATATTCACCTTCATGCTTGAAGACCAACTAAAAATGAGAAGGCGCTCAGTTTCTCTCTGGTTTCTCCCTTTGATAACATGTCTGCAGGATTCTGGCTAGTGTGTATATTTTTCAACTTCAAATGTCCATCTTCCAAGATGGATTTGTTGACGAGCGAAATTGACCGTCCATCAACTAGGAGAGTGGAACCGGTCCGGGGTTGTCTAAATAACCCAAGCCGTTTGGAATGGACCACCCTGACGAGTTTAACGGCTCCGTTGGCCACTCTAAGGTATTCTATGAAAACCAGAGAGAGAAATGATCTGAGCTAAGAAATCTAACTAAAGGTGTATAAAACAAACTAAACTACAACTAAGTACAAGAAACTAATTAAAATAGAGGAAACTAGAAACTAATAAAACAAAGAAAAAGAACTAATATACTAAATACTAATTATTCTATACAATTTACTAATTACTATTGTAATAACTCAAATCAACTATCTAATTATCAACTATTATATTTCTTATTCACAAATGTACACTATGAACAACCTACAGATTTGATTAAAACCTGCAAAAATCATGTGTATTCTGCCCTAAGACAGCCAAGAATCTCTTTTTTGACTTTTATATTTATGAAAAGGAAATAAAAACTACTGAAATTAAACAATCTAATATAAATCTGATTAAACTACTTATCTATATTAACCTACTTGATAAAAATAGTAAACAACTAACTAATTAACCTGGAAACACTCCAAGTCTGCCCTGTGCAAGATGACTTCATAAGCTAGTTGGAGGAAGAAATTCACACCATTTAGTCCTTAAGATTTTCGTAAACGATCATCTATGCTGCTTCTTGAAGTGTTTTACAGGACAAACAAGACATAAAAGAAAATCATAACAATCTTCTGATAATAAATCTCTGCAATAAGGGAAACCTATTATGCAGAGAACTTATATATAACAATTCAATTTATGAAGAAGACAAAGCTATCATTCACTAAAATGAATTAATAATTGTTATGTCTTTTATTGATTTGGAAGCAACAAGACATGGATAAAAGTAATAAATTTATATCATTTGAATTTGATTTAGATAGCCAAAGTAATCATAAACCATAAACAAAGTGATATACAAAACTTGAAACAAAGTGTTGATATATTGAAAAGCAAAAGCTATGACAAAACATCAATTCTGCTCCAGTCTGTATCAAAATTCTATATCCTTTTTCTCCCACAACTGAGGATGATCATTATTACAAAAACCATAGGTTTATATAGGTTTCTCACAAGGTAAAACATCCTTGTGAATAATAGCAAATTGTTTTACATAATCTGGGAAAAATCCCAAAATCACCTAAACTAAGAAAATAAAATGCAAGTAGAATCTGTAAAGAATCCCCTAACTGCTCATCATATCTATTGCCAATTCGAATTTTCCTGCATTAGAACACAAAGATCAAATTAGAAGGATATTTTATTAAGAAAACAATAAAAAATTGACTTCTCAGACTTAGCTACAGAATCATCTGATTCTCTAGCTAGTCAAAATAGCAAACAAGACCATATCTCAATCAAATAAAATAAAATCAAATTTAATTTTCTTTTCATTATCAAAAAAAATTACTAATAATTCAAATGAAATTATCATTTAGATTAGATCATATCAAAAAAATGCAATCGAAACAGAGTAAGCAATGCTCTGTTTTTAGTCACCATAAAACATGGTCAAACTTTTGACAGGCCTGTTTTGTATCAAACAAAATTAAGCATTGATTCGAGTCACATGGGATACGATGTAATCGTGATCACCAACCATAATCRAYCARAATAGTAAKMAAATWCAATCAGAATCGAAGTCATAATTATAATCGATATCAATTGAAGARATYTGTTACAGCTGTAGCAATACAYATAGATTTMATGTCGTTTYAWYCAAYAGTAAAGATAKGCAAGCTGTAGATTATGCATAAGATTCATTCTATTGTAATCAAATATGAGAAAGGCTGTCACGATATACTCAGAACGAAATATGCGTAGCAGTAATGACCAGAAATCACTATCGATTTCAATTGCTGGATGTGACAACAGTATCGATAACCACAAGTTGGACAACAATCAAACAAAATCGGGACTGAGCCAATTATAGAACAATTCATGATCCCGTGCATAATCATTTGTAACTGAATATCGATAGTTATTCCAATTCAAAAGATAGCAGGGTCGGTTTAATCCACAGCAAATTGACTGGCTAGACTTCACATGACTGTTACGATTTGTGTTAATTCATGCTATAAAACAAAAGCCTTTTTTAAACCAAATCCACATCGTATCCGGGTTGGTCAAAATCATACTCAGATAAAATTGTAACAGAACAACCATTGTTTATGTGCATCATAACCAATTCGAATCAAAAAGATAGATCGTGTTTCAAAATTTGAAATGCAAAACGACTTTCCTATAATAGATGCAACATAGCATTCAATCGTAACTAATTTTAAACAATCAAAATCAGAATATGATTACTAGAATCAAAACCAAATCCAACTAAACGATAACAAAATTCGATTTAACAAATCAAATCATATACAGCAGTGCATGTTTATGTAACAAAGCAGGTCAATAATGTACACAGATTTTATGAATGCGCCATAGAAATGAGTGAAAGTTATACCAGCGCGGTTGCTGAGGCTATGTCAATTTTGAATTGACAATTGTTGTAGCCGACTCGACATTCTTGAACAGGATTGAACCAGTAGTTCATTGCTTTTTGTCCGAGGGTTGCATCTTTGCATTATGACGAGTGAGCTTTGCCACTTGGTTTTCCAAATCATGGATTCTGGATTGCAACATCGACATGTCTAGGTAGTACCTCTCCAACCATAACCCACATTGATCGCAGGATGGAACAACTGGTTGAGTAGATGGGGGTTTTGATGAGTCACCGAGGGTTCCACGCGGTAGTTTAATACCAGGAAAGTTAGGATCATCTCGCAAACAAGGTGGTAAATTCTTGACAAAGTCATGTGAAGGTTTGCCACACAAGCCTTCTGAGTAAGGATACTCGTTTGTGAGAAAACGTTCAATCTCTGAATCAGAATCTTCGCTAACCATAATAAGCTCAGAGTTGGCAGGGGTTTTAGGTTTATTTCTCGCCATGCGAGAGATTAACCTAGCATTTTTCTTGCCTTTAGAATTAGCATTAGCTTTAGCTTTAGGTTCTTTGGTTGTGGGCTTAGCAATTTCGACCTGTTTGGTCACAGACATGGGCAAGTTCGTAGGTGGGTCGGGTAGAGGTTTGGGTAGAAAAACACTGTAGGGTACAAGGGTAAGCTTTCTTTCGGTCACCATAGGCTTATCAACCTATGGTGGGTTGGATTCTTCAAAGCCATTATGACTGAGAAAATCACCCCAACTGTCACGGCGTAACCCCAACTCGTAAACGATAATCATTTTAATTAACCCCAAATGGAAGAGACTGGTATCGGCCTGGCTGCGTTTGTATCTCTTCGCCATCTTAAACAGACTTCTATGAAGGTAGTGAGGTACATTTAGTTCAAAACCCATAAAGACCATCAATAGACGAAGGTGAAACAAGAAAACGAACCCGTACCTGCCCTCGCAAGTGACGAATTGCTTGATTATCATTAGCAGGTCGTACCAGCACTGTTTTAACATTTTTGCAGGCCATCCTTTGTCGCAGGGTTTCACCATTCAAGATTGGAAGAGCAATGTCCACGGGACATCTTCCAATTTACAGTTTTTAGACCACTTCTGTCCTGTAGCAGGCAGAATGGTTGCCGAGCTAATAAAATGCTCATTAATCTCCAGTTGCACATCCCCAATTTTGGCTCGGCATCCATCGAATGATAACGCAAATTGGCGAGTCACAATAGGGTTATAACCATCGAATTTCCTTATGAACGGGAGCCACCCGAATTCTTCCAGGTCGCTATAAGCGCCATCAAACATCAGCAGTGCTTTGCAATCGTTAGGCTCTACCCTTACGACAGGAGCCATGACTTATGTGCATGGTAGGGTTTGGTTTGAACAATACAAAATGCAGGAGGAAAACAACAGGGCTTAACAACTGCAAGCACTCAAAGGGGAATGAATCAATGTAATGCGTGCGAAGGTGGTGGGATTATCACCGCCATGCAGTGTATTAATGAATGGGTACAACGTTGTTCCATCCGTAATCAACACATTAATCGGCCAACCCAAATGGTGTACAACCAAATCGACGTGCCATCCATCAAATGTAGAACCAACACCATATGTTATATTCATGCGCCAAGTGTATAGTTCAATCCAACATGAAATCCAACACTAACCAATGATCCATCGTATCAATCAAACGTATTAAACCAATGTTAATCCAATCGTGCCAATGTATAGTTTGAAACTATGATCGTTCAATGTAAAATCAAACTCACAAAACAATGTACCAAGCAACGATTCAAACTATAAAATTGAAATCCAAAAGATTAATCAACGCGCCTTTGTAAAACTCAAACCATTGCCATTTCATATCAAATAAAACTTATAATATTACCAATGCATTTGTTTCACATTCAACTGTTTATATTTCAAAGTTTTTAGAACATTGCAACCAAAGATCTCATATAATCAATAAGTCAAGAGCTCATAGCAATAACGATCAAAGCATATAAGACCAAAATCAATCATGACCTTTATAGAATCAAATGTAACCAGTAAATCTTCATGCTCAATAGCTTATTAATCAAATAGATCCAAATGCGCAATCAAGGTAAGAGTAGGCCAAGGGACATGGTTTGAAAGAATATTTTGCAGTTATGTGATAAACCAATGGTCAAGTGCCTTTCAGAAAAATTAATAAAAGACGACGACAGTCTAGACAACGAAAGAGGTGTTTTCACACTTTCAGTTGTGAAAACTGAATCGAAACCAAATTGTAATTGTCGCAAAAATGAAACAAATGTCTAGTTTCACAATGCGACGATGATTTGTCATTTAGAAGACAAGAGGTGTAGGAAGCTTTTTTAGAGAAATTAAAAAAAAAATGAATTGGCTGCCAACAATGGCGACACGCTGGGAGAAACAATTATCTCTGTCAAAAGAAATGAATTCAGATCAGGACATCAAAGAAAAATTCGAATTAAAACAACAACCAGAAAATCGTACTAACATCATCATCAACTATCTTTTCCAGTGATGTTTCAAAAGATGCAAACCAAGAACAGTCTTTAAGATCAGCCAGTCATGATTTTTATGATAGAATCTTCAATACTGTTGGCATGGCCAGTGCTTCCATCAGGCATCCATAGCCTCGACAGGGTTGCCATTTAACCCACTCGGACGTCTGTATCCTGTCAAGAAGTTCCAGATCAGCATAAAGGACTTTTCAAAGAGGTTTCTTATAATTTTACAGATTTTCATTTACCCGACATTGCTTCGCTGCCAGCAGGCCTGTTTAGTACCCCGGCGAAGTTTTCTTGGCGCCATGCTTGCATTTACCCGCTGCCAGCGGACCTGTTCAGTATCTCGGCGGGTTTACAAACACTTCCCACAGCTCTTATTTTTTATTTTGTTTTTCTTTTATAGATAGCTGAGCGGGGTGACGCTGAAAAATCTTGATATTTTGTCATATTTTTTTAGACCTCATCATGAAATTTTTTTTTACTGTCCTTTATGCAACTCTAGAAATGTTTTATTTCTAAAACAACTTACTTGGGCAGGAAAACATCCATTTGAGTCATTCCTTTACGAAAAGAGACAGCGTAAAAAGATAAAGATGATCATGACAAACTTCACTCAGAGATTGAAATCAGTAAACTTCTTTCAAACAACATTTTCCAATATAATTTTCAGAAATATATATCACTGATGTTTGTACAATTTTTCAGAAATTATTTCAGCGAAGAGATTTTCCCATGGTCTTTGTCTGAATGGCTCAGTGCATAGGCATGCATATGTCTCAGAACACAAAAACACACCAAACTGATCAATCAAATCAAAATCAAAACGAAAACAAAGGAAAAAATAAAAAGGAAATATTTACATAATATACAAGGATAAAAATCAAGCAAAGTATCTTTTCAGGGCTTGGCCATTCACCGGATAGGTGTCAAGCTATCCTTCAATATTTTGCAAATGAAAGGAACTAGGACCCAAATTTTCAGCAATCAAAAATGGCCCAAGCCACGGATTTTGAAATTTAGTGTGTTCACCCTTTCCTTCATGTGGTTTGTCCCACTTTAAGACGAGATCGCCTACTTCAAAATTTCTGTCAGAAGCAGAATTAGAATCGAACCATCTTTTAATCAGTTGTTGATGTTGATCTAATTTACGCTTGGCTTGGGTTCTTACTTCTTCTAACTTCATCAAAGCGTTAATACGACTTTCTAAAGGGGGACATTCTTCTCCTTGAACTTTTTATGACAATTGAAGCGAAGGAAGAAGAATATGAGGTGGCAAGATGGCTTCTCTGCCATAAAC
The DNA here is from genome assembly GCA_009831015.1 of Picea engelmannii. Taxonomy (NCBI): domain Eukaryota; kingdom Viridiplantae; phylum Streptophyta; class Pinopsida; order Pinales; family Pinaceae; genus Picea; species Picea engelmannii. Next base: position 193,891 of record ML778814.1, read on the forward strand.
GAGGAAAAAGGGGGAATTACCTATAGTATCTTTGGGTGTTACCCTATCAGCCCACAGTGCATTAAGCAGCACGTTGTGCCAGTTCTTGTGGTTTTCAGCCACGGTTCTCTTGATAATCTTGATAAAGTTCTTGTTAGTTGATTCTGCTAAGTCGTTACCCTGGGGGTAGTAACTTGCGGAATACTTAAGCTTTATTCATTTCTCTAAGGCAAAGTCACTCATCTCAAGAGAAGAAAAGTATGAAGCGTTATCAAAGACTAGACAATCAGGGATGCCAAAACGGGTGATGATATTCGAATTCAGAAAAGCGATCACCTAACTTGTGTTAACAGTTCTTAGCGCGGAAGCTTCAGACCATCGAGTAAAGTAATCAGTGGTTGTCACAATATACTTGTGCTATTGTGAGGATGGAGGGTTAATAGGACCGATGATATCAAGGCCCCATTGCTGGAAAGGAGAATCGACTATGACGGGTTGCAAAGGGAAGGCTGGTTTTTGCAATCGCCCTGATGCTTTCTGGCAAATGATACATTTTCGGCACAAGGCATGGGCGTCTCTAAAAAGTGTTGGCCAGTAATAACTAGCTCTTAATAATTTATGAGCAGTGGTATCGCCACCGAAGTGACCACCAGCTTCTCCTGCATGCAACTCAAGCAAGATTTTCTTTGCTTCGTCCTTTTCAAGACAACGCATTAGTACGCCATCAAAATTCTGACGAAACAGTATACCGTTAATTAGATTAAAGGAGGCAGCCTTTAGTCTCAAAGATCTTCTCTTGGAAGGGTCAAGGTGACGAGGTGTTGATCCATGTTGAAGATAGTGTCGAATATCATCGTACCAAGGACTTACGAGGTTTTGTGTGCATCAAATCAAACTCTGATCGCGTTGTTCTAGGATTGACGTATCACTAACTTCTTGTTGTTCAGTTTCTGAATCAACTACCAATTTACATAACGCTTGGCCTCTCACAATCTGGGCTGGAGTGATTTCTAAGTCATACTTCTGTAAGGAGGTGACCCAGTTGGCTCTTTTCTCTCCTAACTCTTTTTGCACTAACAAGTTCCTAACGGCAGGGTAAGGGACAATGACCTTCATTCTTGACTTCAAAAGATAAGATCGAAAATGCTTAACTGCCTTGAAGACAGCGTAGGCTTGCCGATCGACTGCTGGGTAATTAAGTTCAGCACCTTTGAAAGTAGATCTCATAAAGGCGATGGGTACTTCATTGTTCTCGTCATTCTTCTGAGTTAGGACCGCGGCATAGGAACGATCAGAGGCAAAAGTGTAGAGTGTAAAGTCTTGAGAGAAATCAGGGCTCATGAGAGACGGAGCATCAATTATAGCCTTCTTTATATTGTTAAAAGCTTGGTTTTCAGTGGGTCCCCAGTGATATCGGGTGTCCTTCTTAATCAGGTTCTGGAGAGGTCTGACCATTTCGGAGAAACTGGGGACAAATCTTCTCACGAAATTAATCTGGCCTAGGAAGGACTGCATGGATTTCTTGGAAGTAGGCGGGGGAAGTGTCGCGACGAATTGGGTCCTCTCAGGGTCAATAATCATTCCATCGCTAGACACAATAAATCCTAGTAATTTACCTTGTTCTACTGCAAAGATGGACTTCTTAGGGTTCAAGGAGATGCTGTATTTACGACATCGTAGCAGAACAGCTCGTAAGTGAGATAGATGATCGTCTTTGTTTTTAGAATAAATGGTCACATCATCTAGGTAAACTACCACGGAGTGATTGATCAAGCCTCAAAAAGCAATATCCATTGCTCTCTGAAAGGTAGCACCAGCGTTAATCAATCCAAAGGGCATTTTACGATAAGCATAAGTGCCCCACGGGGTACGGAAGGTAGTTTTCAACTGGTCTGGCGAAGACATCAAGACTTGGTTGTATCCGAAGAAACCATCCAGTAAGGATAGCCTCTCGGAACCAGATACTTGTTGAAGTATCTGTTCCATGGGAGGGACAGGATAATTATCTTTATCAGACGCTTTGTTGAGGTTCTGGAAATCGACACAAAGTCGAATTTCTCCATTTTTCTTCCGCACTGGGACGAGGTTGGATACCCATTGGGTGTGTCTAACAGGAAAAATTATTTTAGCACTTAGGAGTTTATTCAATTCTTTTTGTACGGTCGGTTCAAGCTTAGGATGCATTTTTCTCAGTTTCTGTTGGAAGGGCAAGGTTTGGGGCTTCATCGAGATGACATGCTATATAATATTGGGATCGAACGTTTTAAGATCTTCGTAAGTCCAAGCAAAGAAATCCTTGAATTCTTTAAATAATTTAACAAAAGTAGCTTTTTCGTGCCTAGAACACCCCAAGCCTAAGTTGATACACTGAGGGTTTTCACTAGTTCCTAAATTAACTTTTTCATAAGACAATGAGGAACTGTTGGTTTTACAATTGACCGTTTTTTTAAATTTATCTTCAAAATCATAAAAAATTTCTAGTCTAGCAACAGATTTGGGTATGGAATCTACCATGTCCGATAGAGCTTCAGGAGGTTTCGGATTAGGTATTACCGTAAAGTCATGCAAATTGTCATCGTGTGTTTGTTCATCTATCACAACACCTTGAAAGGTTTCCTCCATGTGTAGAAAGTTAATGATCTGCTGATCATCATCAAATACTTTCCAGTTTGTGATATTGTTTGGAACAGATGGTCGAAATAACAACTCCACGGAGAATGTGTTTGGAGATAAGCCTTCTGCAGGAAGAAGTTTAGAGGCAACATTAGCAAGTAAATATGCTTCGGCATTATTAGATCTAGGAATGGAATTTATATTAAAAGCAGAAAATCTGTTTATTAAACTCCATACCTCAGACTGGTAACATTTGAGATGCGGGGAAAGACAATGTATAGAATTTCTCACCTGCCTGACCACTATCTCAGAGTCGCCAAATACAATTAGATTTTGAATGTGCATGTCTAAGGCTTTTCTG
>ML778814.1:203059-221684 GCA_009831015.1 Picea engelmannii
CAAACATATTAAACCAATGTTAATCCAATCGTGCCAATGTATAGTTTGAAACTGTGATCGTTCAATGTAAAATCAAACTCACAAAACAATGTACCAAGCAACGATTCAAACTATAAAATTGAAATCCAAAAGATTAATCAACGCACCTTTGTAAAACTCAAACCATTGCCATTTCATATCAAATCAAACTTATAATATTACCAATGCATTTGTTGCACATTCAACTGTTTATATTTCAAAGTTTTTAGAACATTGCAACCAAAGATCTCATATAATCAATAATTCAAGAGCTCATAGCAATAAGGATCAAAGCATATAAGACCAAAATCAATTATGACCTTTATAGAATCAAATGTAACCAATAAATCTTCATGCTCAATAGCTTATTAATCAAATAGATCCAAATGCGCAATCAAGGTAAGAGTAGGCCAAGGGACATGGTTTGAAAGAATCTTTTGCAGTTATGTGATAAACCAATGGTCAAGTGCCTTTCAGAAAAATTAATAAAAGACGACGACAGTCCAGACAACGAAAGAGGTGTTTTCACACTTTCAGTTGTGAAAACTGAATCGAAACCAAATTGTAATTGTCGCAAAAATGAAACGAATGTCTAGTTGCACAATGCGACGATGATTTGTCATTTAGAAGACAAGAGGTGTAGGCATCTTTTTTAGAGCAATTAAAAAAAAAATGAATTGGCTGCCAACAGGATTGTATGAAATGGTACCTGAGTTGTATATGCTTAGTCTTCGAATGGAAGGATGAGTTATTTTCAATATGAATGGCACTCTCGTTGTCATAGTACAACATGTTATTCTCTTGCTTCTTTCCCAATTCCTTCATAAACCTCTGTAACTAAATCATCTCTTTACTAGCCTCTGTAGCAGCAACATACTTTGCCTCTATTGTTGAAAGTGAAACAACCTTTTACAGTTTTGAAATCAAGCTTACTGTTGTTCCACCTACAGTAAAAACATACCATGTGGTGCTCCTCCTTCTATCTTTATCACCTTCCATATATGAATCAACATATCCTTTTAGAACAGTGTCTGAACCTCCAAAACATAATGCATGAGTAGCCTTACCTTTCAAATGCCTAAGAATCCACTTTACTTCCTCCCAATGTTCTTTACCTGGATTGTTCATATACCTTCTCACAACTTCCACTTCATGTGCAATATCTGGTCTTGTGCAAACCATCACATACATCAAGCTGCCAACTTCTTATGAATAAGGGACCCTAGACATGTATTATATCTCCTCCTATATCTTCGGACACATTTCCTTGGTTAATTTGAAATGGCTGGCCAAAGTTGTAATAATCGGTTTTTCATTCTGTATTCTAAACCTCTCCAACACCTTCTCTATGTACTCACCCTCAGACAATGTCAATTTGCGATTTTTCCCGTCTCTTGTTATTCTCATACCAAGGATTTTCTTTGCAGCACCCAAATCCTTCATCGCAAATGAATTAGCTAATTTCTTCTTGAGCACATTTATATCCTACATATTAGACCCTGCAACAAACATGTCATTTGCAAACAGTAGCAAGATACTATAGCTTCCATTTTCTAGCTTTCTAAAATAAACATAGTGATCAGAATGACATCTACTATAACCATGTTCTGTAATAAGCCTATCAAACTTCAAACACCACTGCCTTGAAGCTTGCTTTAGTCCATACAAGCTCTTATTCAACCTGAATACCAGATTTTCTTTCCCTTTGACTTCATACCCCTGTGGCTACTACATATAAATCTCTTCCTCCAAATCCCCATGGAGAAAAGTTGTTTTTACATATAACTATTCAAGATGAAAATATTCTACTGCCACAAGACTTAAAATGGTCCTAATTGAAGTCATTTTAACAACAGGAGAAAATATTTCATCAAAATCTATACCTTTTTTTGGTACAAACCCCTTTACAAAAAGTGTAGCCTTGTACCACTTTTTTCCTCCATCTTCTTCCTTCAACTTGTAAACCCATTTATTCTAAAATGCTCTTTTTCCTGCAGGCAAACCAATTCTGGTTATTTACCGAGGAATCCATTTCAGCTTTCATGCCTTGCTCCCACTTCTTTTTAGAGTCTACCTAAATTACCTCTTCATAACATTTTGGTTCACGAGAATTAGTCAACAATAAATAATACAATGAAGGAGAGTATTTTTCAAGGGGTATACTTAACTTGGTATATCTTCGAACAAAACTTGTAGGAGTTTGAGGCTCATCTTGCTCTTGTTGTTGTACATTTTTTTTTTCTAGTACCTTTGGAATTTCTTTTTCAGTGATCTCATCAAGCACTATGTATTTTGTTTTTTGTTTTTCCCATTTCTTTCCATGTAACTGATCTTTGTACATGACCTTCTCATTCAATATGACATCTCTACTCCTAATTATTTTTTTATTTTCATAATCCTATAAGTTATAAAAAAAATCATTAACATTGTATCCAATAAAGTTACACTTTTTGTATTTTTCCTCAAGCTTTGTTCTATTTTCTTTATCAATATGGACAAATGATTCACAACTGAAGGTCTTCAGAAAAGAATAGAACATTTTTACCTATTCATGCCTCCTCTGGAATTCCACCATCCAAAGAGCTTGAAGGCCCTATGTTTATTAAGTAAAAAATAGTATCTACAACATATGCCCAGAACAATAAGGGAAAACCAACATGCAATCTCATACTCCTTACATGCTCCATGATTGTCTTGTTCATCCTTTATAACATACCATTTTCTTGTGGTGTTCTTGGAACTTTCTTCTCTTTATGAATCCCATGGTATGAACAATAATCATCAAACTCCTTGTTGCAATGTTCACCTCCATTTTCTGATCTGAGACACTTCAACCTCTTTCATGTCTCATTCCCAACCAAAGCTTTCCATTTCTTAAAAGTATCAAAAACATCATATTTTTGTTGAATGAAATAAACCCAAGTTTTTCTAGTTTCATCATCAATAAAAGTAACATAATAACGAGATCCACCAAGATATGATACCTGCATTGGTTTCCATACATATGTATGCACAAGCTCTAACCTTTCACTCTTCTTTTCTTTTCTAACTCTGAGAAATACGACTCTGTTATGTTTTCCAGAAAAACAATGCTCACAGAAATCCAAATCAATTTGCATAAGATCTGGAAAAAAAATTCTTTTTTGAAGTATATTCATCCCTTTCTCACTCATGTGTCCAAGCCTATGATGCCACAATGTTGTATCCATTCCTGTAGAAGCTAAGGAGATAGAAGAATCATTATTACCAGTACATAAATACAATGTACCTACCTTATCTCCTTTTGCTATCACCAATGATCCTTTGGTGACCTTCCACGCCTTATCTGTAAATATAGATATACAACCTTCACTTTCCAACTTCCCTGTTGAAATTATATTTTTACTTAGATCTTGAACATGCCTTACCTCTTTCAACAACCATTGGTTTCCATTCATTTTCTTTATTTTTTCCTTTCCCATTCCAACAATTTTGGATGGTGCATCATCACCCAAATGAACCTGTCCAAAATCACCTTGAACATAATCTAGAAAATGTTTCCTATGGGGTGTGGCATGAAATGAAGCCCCTAAATATACTACTCAAGACACAGAAATATTATCTACAGAAAGAATCAAATCATATTGTAACACATCACCTGTTACATTTGCTTCCTAATTTTTCTCTTGTTGTCCATATCTTTGTTTCTTTGGAGCTATGCAATCTTTCTTCAGATGTCCTCTCTTCCCACAATTACAACACTCTATCTTTCCCAGCCTGGATTTGGATACGCCCTTCCTATAATTTCCACGATTCCTTGAGCCCTTTCCTATATCCTTTTGTCTTCCCTTGTTCTCCATGTTTAACGCATTACCTAATGTCTCATGTGTGCTTTTCCACCGCATTTCCTCGCTAAGGATAACACCAACAACATCATCAAATTTTAAACTATTTGAACTAGAGATAGAGTTACTTACAGCCATGACCAAGCCATTCCATCTTTTTGGCAATGAGAACAATATTAGAAGAGCCATGACCTCGTCATCAAAGTCCACTTTTACAAAACCTAGATGATTAGTAACCTTATTAAATTGATTTAAAATATCTACAACAGACCCACCTTCTAACATCTTCATATTAAATAATATCTTCATTAGAAATACCTTATGGGATGTTGAGGGTTTTTCATACAGTTTATCCATGTGTCCATCATCTCCTTCGTTGTATTTTCTTTCGAAATATTGAAATCCATCGACGCTTCCAGGCTCAACCGTATCGTTCCTAGTTCTTTTCTATCAAGAACCTCCCATTCTTCATCCTTCATGGTCGTCAGCTTCTTTTCTATTAAACCCAATGATAGGAATAGATCCTTCTAATATAAATAATCTTCCAACTGCATCTTCCACAACTAGTTGTTTTGGATGTTAAATTTCTCGACCCTACAATTTCCATCTTCTGCCATTGCTCCCACTCGAACCAGGAACCCTATTTTCCTACGAGTTAAATTTCTCTTTGATACCAGTTGTTATAAAAATAGAATTGCGGAGCAATAAAATAAGACAAATGCATAAATAAAACACAGAAGATACACAATACAATAGAGACACAGATATACGTGGTTCACCCAGTGTGGGCTACGTCCACCAGTGAAATTGTCAGTTCCTTCCCTTATTATTATCCAGCAAATGAAGGGATGCAACCTACAACACACATGATGTAACTTCCTTTTCTTTCTCTCACAATCTCCTCTCTGAGAATACAATATTCGCAATAATACACAGCCACAATACAATTCCCTTGTAAAAGAGGGTTGCCTTCTAGGGAAAAAAACCAAACATATCTTCTACTATAAGATCTGTGACCTTATAATGAACAGTCTAAATTTACTATGAAATTACAATATACATTTACAAGGCAATTTTTCCTTCAGGGGCTTCACCCCCAAACCCCCGCAGGGGGGGAAATCTCCCTGTGCAACCATCCTGCGTGGAGGGGTGTACAGTTTTCATGGGGTATAAACACGGCTGAAAACAAAGACTTCTAAATCAAGAAGATAATCAGACTCCACAACCAATAGATAATACAACAATAACATAGTATAAAAATGTCAACATAAATAATTAATTAAGTTTAAATTTTATTGTGTCTTTAAATATATTTGTATTTACAATTAAAATGGAATATCTTGGTTTGAATGAAGTGAGAGTATGATATGAGTAAATATTGTTGCACAATGAATAAATAAAAGGTTTGAAAAAGTCCATCTCTTTTCTTATGTATAATAATATTAGACCACAATTTAATATAAAATTGAAGTTCATAAATCAATAGCAACCAAAATATCAAGCTTATGATTAAATTATTTAATACTTTGTAATGATACCTCAAACTCAATATGCACATTAACCATGTATATTTAATTATATAGTTAAATATTCTTTGCATGTGCATGATCCATGCTTATTAGTCCCTGCCGAGGGAAGTGCAGGACTATAGCAATGAGTTGGTTCTTTGACTTCTATTAGTTAGTCGTCGACTCCCAAATAATTCCATTTTATCCAAAGTAGTTTCTTATAATTTGGATTTAATTGAAAAATATAATTCTATTTCTCTCCATTTTTATTCACTATGAATTTTAGGGTATTATTGCAGGGTTGACAACAGAGTTCTAGGGATTGGGGATGAGTATGTAGTATTTTATTATATTTTTATTCAAATCCGATAGACATTGAATGACAGTAGTTGTTTTACTGTCATTGCACTATCAATGCACCATCACTCCAGTTGATGGCTCTCGTCGTTGAAGTCAATGACTCATCATGGCCTCAACATTCCTATAGACAGATGGCCTTCTGCATGCAATCTAATTTCAATGGACTGTATGCAAGCTAATTTCACTGGACTGCATGCAAGCTAATTTCATTGGACTCTACTTCAAATTTATATAGTCGGATCGTATTCTTCTGCACTCGTCTCGAATCAACCCTGGCACTGTGTGGAATTCTTATGCACTCCTCTCAAATTGATCCTGCGACTGTGCAACATCTCATTGAGGTCGACGTGCCTTTAGTATTTTAATTCTTCTTTAGGTATTACAAATTAAAATACCTGCACTAAACGCATATCCATATAATCTATTTAAGAAATAATATCCATATGATAATGAAAGAAGAAATTTGATAGTTTGAATATGATATTTCTATTTTCTTCTAGGATTCTCTATAAGATTGATTTTCCATAGCATACAAAAACGTAAAATATGTTGATTTAAGATACGAAGTTTGCCCATTTTCATAAAAATAACATTTCTCATATACTCATCTATAAACACAATTGTTCCACATGTTTCTATTCAGATATGATTATGTGAAATATGAAAATTAATTGTACTTGCTTTTGTTTTTCTTGAGACACTCATATTCTATTTCAAACCTTCTTGTTATATGATTGGAGGGGTAGATGTTCATCTAGTGGCAGGCTTGGACAAAACTCCAAAAACTACAAGGTTCATTTGAATTTCCTAAAACCTCTAGAACTTCATGTGACAACCATTCTATACAAGATTCCATGTAATTTCATATGGAAATCAAATTGATCTCCTGCATCCACAATGCACATTATACTATATGAATGCATCTACAATCTAATATCCAAGGTCTTATAAAAACATTATTCACAATCATGCCTTGCACACACCCCTCACAGTCTTAGTCCTTCTCTTATATATTTTTCTAAAAGGGGATCGTCAAACTCTTTTTCCATCTTTGTCACAAATGGTTTTTTTCCTTCCCCACACTCCAATGAATAGAATGGAAGTTTAGTGAAGCATTTCAAATAATATTTTATTAACCCAAACTTCTGAGCCATCAGACAACTAATTTGATGTGTCAATTCCCCAAGATTACCTGAAACTATGACCATGGTTTGCTCGGTAGAAAAATTTACAATAGCCACCATTGTCTATGGCTCAGAACCTAGTCTGGTTGTATCTAAGAATGTGTGTGTAAAATTCCCCACATGCAGTCCACTAGCATGAAGCCTCACAACAATCATGTATTTCAATACAATTAACTTGTATTCCCTATGCTCTTCCAGAGGACGACAATAGTATATTTTTTCTTCTTCGTTGTAGCGACAGTAGCGATAAATCTCCGGTGGCACTTCGTCATATAATTGGATAAACTTGGCATTCAACCTGAAGATATCCATATCTTGGATTGGAGATCTGATGAATCTTTTGAGCAGGAAGTCATATGTGTGATTGAAAGGTGTTCAAGAGAGGATCCTGACATTTGGATAGTGGTGCCTGTATGAGGTTTTCCGTAGACTAGGTAAGGTGCAGAACCATTGCATTTGAGTGTACCCATAACTACACTTAATTGATCTGAATTAAGCAATGGATTGAAGTGAGTATCAAGGTTTATATTTGTTTCTCCCTGATCAGTAGAGGATTGCACTATCCTTGCGAGGCATTCGACTGGAAATAAAAAAAATTTGTTCAAAACCTTTATTTTCGCAATTGCATGTTTCTTATATTGTATGAAAACCTCACCTCATACTCGATGTTGAAATTCACATAAAATCGATTTTTGAATCTCATGATTACTTTATTCTTGTCGACCTTATTGATGCATCCTTGTTTAAATCAATTACATGACACTATATTCATAGAGCTTTATTCATACATACCTGTTGAATTCTCTCTGCAAGAACTAAGCCAAGGTTTGAATAATTCCATTCCAGTGATGTGGGGATGTCGGGATGTGAAACAAGCTTCCAAGATAGTAACAGATTGGAATGGTCGAGAAACTGAGGATGAAGGAATTCATAAATTTTTTTGATTCAAAGGATCACACAAACTGGAAATCCAGTCTAGTAGTTCCCCTGGAAGTAGGTATGCTATTTTCTGTATAATCGTCAGAAATATATGAAATCAAAAGTACTCATTGATTTCAGCTGTTACAATTGATAAAATAAATTTGTAGTTATTTTTGTTGTTGCGGAGATATAAATTTATTCACATGATTGGTTGTAAGGATGATATTTCTTACAGATCAAAGCCAGGGGTTTTGTTTCCATCCCCTCTCCCATTATCGACCTCCAAACCAAAAAAACAGAGGTTAATAGGCCTCATATGGCTTCTCTACTTATCATATTGTCTCAAGGGTGACCGGGAGGTCATAGCCTTCATTCATACAAAAATTATGGAGTTATGAATAACGTCTGCATAAACATAACCATAAATAAAATAGACCTAAAACATTATGAAAATCATGCTTATCTGGTAGCAACCAGTTCAGTTGGATGAAGAAGTGAATCTAGATTTTTCATGCACTTTTCTTCGGGAAAAGGGTAGAGAAGCAGTGTCGAGATGTATCTCCAAGATTTGTTTGCACATAACTGGAAATTATAGTTCACCCATTGTTCATGCTAGAATTTGAAGCTGCACATTGCACTCACAATATCCCAACATCATTTAATTCCATAAATAACAGTCAAATATAAGCTCTAATACTTCCCAGGAATCAAGAATTTTCTTTTGTTTTTCACATGTAATTTTTAGTCCTGATTACTCTTACACACAATGATGCGCAATATGTCATAGAAAAGCATCCCAAATCATGCATGATTTACACCTGCCATGCCATTGTAGCTGAGAAAAAAAAGGAAAAAATAATATACCAGGTGGCAACCATGTCTTTATAAGAAAAACAAATAGTGGCTTTCAATGTCACCTTGAAGATTGTCAGGTAGAACCATACAGAATGCGTCGAAAATCAAACCTGACAATTGATATTGGGATAGTTGTGTTAATTTTACATGGATTTACTATTATTAAACCAGCCCAATGGACGGTCATGGCGCTCTTATTTAAAAACATCCAGCACTACCCTAGCCCTCTATTCTCAACCGTGGAAGTAGCATGTATCTCACCCTGAATCACCCATGACTTATAAATCTCAATCAACGTCTTCTCATCGTACTAATTTAGTGGCCACCGTCCAAAGGGATTGGCATGAACAAAGACGTACTTAGGGTCGAACCCGACACCCATTAAATCATTAAATTACTGAAGAAAACCATGGAATTGGTCATCTTCTGCATCATTTTCACATATGATTCTCTCAGCTTAACCAGATAAACCATCTGGTTCATCCACTTCCTTATTTTATCTTGCAGGTGACCCTGAATATCTAGATCCTTATGTTCTTGCAGATACCTCCCAACTTATTTATTTGCATACGGCAACGTCTGGTAGAAACATACAATGTCACATATTTTCCTCACTTCTNAAAAAAAAAAAAAAAAAAAAACTCCAACAACTTCTAGTTCTAATATGCACTCTACAACATTAATATGCATTATCTATAACAATATATCATTCAATATTGTATATGTTGAGATATATAATGTTTCAATCATTCCATGAAAATATTTTTTTTTCATTTCTGAAAATTTCAACAGCTTTTGTTTTTATAATGAACAATTCTATCAATATGTACTGTGCATGTTTTTATAATAGACAATTCTATCAATATACATTCTCTAACAACACTATTTAATATTATAACTGTTGAAATATATAATATTTCATTTAAACTATTTTTAAATAAAACAATGAAAAAGGACTTGATTATATATTATTATAATAATAATAATAATAATAATAATATTATTATTATTATTATTATTATTATTATTATTATTATTATTATTATTATTATTATTATTATACATATTGTTTACTGTTTACTGTACAACATTAAATACTCTGCTATTTGATACATATTTTTTATATAAACAGATTATACCAAACCACCTTCCACTACTTGTCATGTATTTAATTCCATTAGGGTTAAACAAACCACCTGATAAACAAGAAAAAGTTGAAGAAATGGTGTGTCTAGGGTGTCGAGCATGTTGATTAGGGTAAGAAGAGATTGAAGGTGTATATGATACGTTAATATTTGTATCAACCTAAATTGAATTGGTATGCTTCACGAAGTGTACAGTTAAGAGAGTAATGTTTGTGTCACTATTGTCCAGTCAAATTGACTTGTCATTTTCTTTGACTAACCTAACAAGGAGCTATAGTTTGAGATCCCAATTTTGAAGAGAAAGCACTGCTTGATATATTCTTTTTCTTGACATCTCCAATTGCATCCTTATTTTCTCTAGATAGTCTGGGGTCAACATCTACCCACATCACTTTGTTCTCCTCCTTTAATTGTTGAACTATTAGTGTTGGAAAATTCTGTCTACTTACTTGTCCACAACCCTGGGTACTGATCTCCACTATTGTTCTTCTCATCCTTAGGATTTTGCAGGGAATATTGAGGTTGTTACAAAGCTTCCTTTGAGTGATAAGAGACGAGTACCTCCTCTTCCAACTTGTTCATTGACTAGAGAATTATGAGTGATAAGAGACGAGTACCTCCTCTTCCAACTTGTTCATTGACTAGAGAATTATGATGGTCCACTAGAATCGACCGCATATTCTCTTTTTGAAATGGGTAGCAACAAAGTTTGGCATGATCATAGGTGAACACAATGCAATGCAATGAACGCATAACCTACCAATTATTAACCAAACATCATTGTATCAACCTAGTAACTATGATCGTTTTTAATAATCAATTTATATTGTTTTTCAAAAAACAAAATTAATGAGTTTTTAAATAAAAAATATATAATATTATTAATATAATATTTGAATATTGAACATTTTAATTTATAAAGGCCGCCTACAATACTCTATGGAATGACATTTAAAATTATAACAACTCACAATGTATTTCAATGACCACAGAAACACATTTAAAATCCTCAAATGCATTTTAATGGAAGACAACTTATATACAATCCTTTTTTAATTCATTTTTAGATTTATTTCGTTAGAAAAATTGGCTACATTATCCAAAATTCAACGATCATTCACGAACATTTAAGTCAATTCTTCGTCCCAAAAACACAAAATTTAAAACTAAAACAACTTTTGCATGTGACCTTGCATGCGAGATTCGCGATTTTGGCCATTTAAAGCTCCATCATAATAATTCATAAGTATGGATAAAAAATAATCAATTAAGTTTGGTTAGAAGCATATAAAAACCATTTTTTACTAAAATTTTTTTATTATTTATGAATAACATGAATTTAATAATATATTAATGGTGAATAATATATTATTTTTTATTAAGATATTATCATATTTTGATTTTAATATTCCATTGTATTTAGATAGACATTGTACTAGAAGTGTATTAGAGTTGTAGTCATGGAAAATCATAAAAAAAAGGATAATGTCAACATAGAATATTTCATGGATGTGTTATTTATTAGTTCCTGCCTTCAACAGGGTACTATAGTATTTGATTTATCGGTTGACATAGAATATTTCATGGATGTGTTATTTATTAGTTCCTGCCTTCAACAGGGTACTATAGTATTTGATTTATCGGTTGACTTGGTATTAGTTAACCTTTGACTTTTAATATTGTGTTCAACACCAAAGTTTAACCCACATAGCATGGACTATTAAGAAACATATTAATAAAGGACATATTTTTATTCATAATGTGGTGTGAAAAATGAATTCTTTTTAATATTCAAATGGATGAGAAAGTGAAGACTTTTATAACAGTTCACATTATTTTTAATTTATGTTTTAGAAAAAAGACGTTCTTTGTAATTGTATAAGTGAAGTGTCCATTTTCTACAAAGTTAATAAAAATGTGTATTTTGTGATGGTGGTTGAGTCCTATTTTGAGATACAATATTTTGATTTCGGCTTCAAGTGAAACAAGTGTGTTGATTTCTCTCTCACTAAAGTGACCAGAGGCCAATTGAGGAAGTACAAACCTAGTATTTTAGAGACACTGGGTGGCGATATGGTTGGTAATCTCATCTTCCATTAAATTCATTTAATTGACCCGACGATGATCTCATTCGTAATATCAACTTCCATTAAATTCATTTAATGGATGTTAGCTTCTCTTTAAATATGTACAACATGTTTTGGATAACTCTTGTTATCTTATTCTCGGCTCAGCAACAATCTCATTGGTAATGTCAACCTCCATTAAATTCATTTAATGGATGTCACTTCCTTTCTAAATATGTACAATATATTTTGGACATCTCTTCTTGTCATTATTCTAAAAATTTGACGATATTCAATATCTTTGTATCACTTACACTTTGTAGGCTCAGGCGTTGATATGAGCTGAGATTTAGTGGCTAGTACTAGTAAAATATTTAAGATTATATTTAAAATTTATATATTTTTTATTAGACTGAAGTTTTTTCATAATATTATTGGCAGACAAAAAATATGTGGGAAATTTAAAACACTATTTAAAATCTAGTTTAATTATTTTAAACACAAATGGGCATTTAATTAATAAGTAGGGAAAATATTATATTCAAAAGTCACATTAAAATACAATGAAGTTTTTTTATTTTTGTGTTACAATAATCCATTCTTCAAATAATGGAAATTTTGTTGCTAGTGTTTAGCTACAATGAACTTCGATGAAGTCGCACAATATCAAATAGTATGTTTTTATCTTTCACTTGAAAAATAGGCTTACATACAATTTCAGGAAAATACTATGCAACATGCCAGTTACATTTTAAGAGAAAAAATTTAAGTTTTTAATTTTTTACAAGTAATACAGTGTCAACTAAAATATATTTCAATTTTTTTAATAATAAATTATTTAAAATAATAAAATTTTAAAAAAATATTATTAATTTAAACATCATATACAAATTTTAGTTAACATTTATTTAAGTACGTGACATTTTGAGTTTTTAATCACGCTAACTACATATTTCTCTACCCATCTACAACCTTTTTAGTTTTAATATATAAAAATAATATCCATATTAAAAAATTTACACTTTTTTATTTTTAATATATAAAAATAATACCATATTAAAAGATTCCATAGTTTACGAGCTAACAAACCTCTTCATCAAAGCAAAGAAAAACAAATAAATTCCAGCTACGTGGTTTCATCGAGTGATTCATTGGATTTTTGTTGTTTGTAGTTGGATTATTTTCCATTTTCAAACTAGCTTGGCATGCAATGAAATTCTAGCTATATGTTTTGTTTTGTGTAGCCAAAAAAATTTCAAAATTTTCTTGGCAAGGACTACACTGCCATGCAACACTTGTTTAATCTTATAGTCACTACTACATATCTTAGAGCATTTAAAAAAGAAAAAAAAAAAAGTTAAGTCTATTCAATGTAAAATATAATGTTATAAGAGGCATGGTGATTGTATCAATTGTGCATTGTGCTTACATCATATTTGTTGATATGTGTTTTACACAACGTTTTATTAACATTGAAAATCATGATGCAACAAGATTTTTTTGTGTATTTTTTGTGTTATTAGAGAATTCTCACTTACGGATAAGCAAGGCCTTCCTTGGATCCCCACTTGATCCAAGACAGATTGCAGGATAGACCACTACAAGATTGTTCCTTAGATTTGACAGATTGATTTCTTATTATGCTAAGAGAGATAGAATGTAATACCTTTTACTCGACGGTTGTCCATATGTATCCTGACTTATGTAGCTCCAGAGATCCAGCGCTAGCTCTTGCAATATGTTTTCTACACACAAGTGATGAACAAATACCAATCTACAAACCTCCCTAGGCATTAAGAAATAACAAATCTAGTCTAAATGTAATCTGATCTACTCAAGGAAAGACCATATCTATCATATACAAGTGAATGCAACATTATGGAAAGGGGAAAACCTTGTAGATATATATTAAAAATGGAGAAGTAATACATCAATCCGTGAATGCTACCTTGATTCGTGACTGAAAGCTTCTATTGGTTCCAGGTTCTCGATGCTCCTCCTTGGTGACTAGAGCTTTTGTCTCTATTTCACCATTGTAACCACTCTCAAACTCTAGCCCTCCCATCTCCTTGATTTGGCCTCTTCTTATAGGAATTTAGAAGAGACTGGAGATAGGATTCATAACATGTGAATTAGGTGGATACAAGTCATGGATAAGCTTGATGGAATGTGAAATAAGCAATTACAGGTCATAGATAGGCTTGATGACATGTGAACTAAACAATTACAAGTCATGCACAAATTCCATGCTCAATTATGATTTTTTCCAACCTATTATGAACTTTTGTCTATTATAATCTTTTTGCTCAAGTTCCATGCTCAACTATTAGCTTTTTCCAACTCACTATGATCTTTCTTTTCAATTAAGAGTTTTTTCTCTATTATGAAATAATTTGTATTTCATAATTCTTATTTCATATGAAATTGTGAAAAAATAATTATTTCCTTCTGAAATAATTATGAAAATTTTACTCAATTATGTAATTCTAGCTCCATAACATCTAATAACATTCTTGAAAAACCTATGGTGGAAAATACAAATATAACAGATTCCCCCTAATGTATGAGGTCAGAAGAGGAACTAATATCCAAAATACATTACGGGAATTCATGGCAACGAGTGGCATAAGGAAGGAGATCGTAGATCAAGGAACCAGTGAATACCTACAATCATTCATCAACCAAACATATATAGATCATCCTAGAGGTAACCATGCCCATGCTCGGAAGAGAAACAACGTATGGTCGCAAACAAAATACACTATGGATTCATGTCAACAAATATATCATAGCCAAAAATAAATACAATGTGGATCTATGTCACAATATACATCAAGAAGACATTGAGCACTAATGAGAGTGGCCTTGTAATCTTCAAAGTACTCATACAATGGTGATATAATCAATCACAACTTGGGAGGGGTAGCATGAATGAATGATATGGCCTCCAACCCAAGGTATTTGTCCCAAACCCCAATGGAACGATTCTACATCATATGAATAAATGAGTTGATGTCGAGCATGGTAAAAATCGACTGATTATCGATCATTAAGGTATTTCATTATTAGACCCAAGGGGACCCACCAATGATGAAAATGGGCCCCAAGGTACCTAGCACAATCTATCAAGTGTGAACAGAGGATCTAATGTCAAACACTCGTAGAATCAATCAATCATGAGTCAATTTTGTAAACCCATTGTCAACCATGAATAAGCATACCATTGAGGACTACAATCTCTAAGGTATTGTCTGGTTTCTAGATCCCTCTCCTAGATAATGTGATAAAGTCGATAGAAAGAGATCCATCGAAGGAGGGCCTTAATGTATCCCCCATTAATTGACACAAAACATACACCGAGAGATGGATTGAAGAGATATAATCACCAAGTACAACTAACACAGGGATAGCTGACTTAGATGGTCAATAGGACAGTAGATGGTCAGCTCAGGTTTAACTTCCCTTGAACATATAGCACGACATAATGATGAATTGCCAACAAGGCTCACGAGCACCACTAAAATAGTGCAAAAACGCATGAGGTATCGAAGCACTCTCCATAATTACTAGAAGAGTAACTATTTGAAGGAGTATATGTGACTCATATGAATGATATATGGATCTTAGGCAAGCTATAATCCAAATGTGAGACAATAACACAAATAGGTGCCATGTTCAAGGGAGACACGACTGATGTTGCCACTTTAATAAATATAGATCGATGGTAAAAAAAAACCCACTCTTTTCTTTTTAGTGTATCCTTCATGGTTTAACGAGCATGAAAGAGAGATAAACGTGTGCTCGATAATATATTTTTCATTCAGTTTTTACAATCCTTAAAAAGATTTAAAAGTATACTCATGAGGTGTATTTTTCATTGTTTAATGAGCATGAAAAAGAGTTAAAATTTAGCTCATTGTGTGTCTTTTTTATGATTTAGCAAACATGAAAAGAGTTAAAAGTTAGCTCATCTGGAGAGAATGAGTGTCTTAACAACGTGCATCTACATTCTAAGAATATGAACCAACCTAAGAAAAATGAATGAAAATTGGTACTGGAAACTGAGGTCCACTCATAGTAGTGGTTCTCTCCATGGGTGATGGTCACAAAATGGAGGCCAAATAATGCAAGTGGTGAGAATTCAAGTGTGACTACAATGTCAATAAGTGGGATCAAGGAAAACAACAACACAATAGTAAGCACCAAGACATGAGTAGAAAATGTATATGCTACTGTAAAGTAACATAAAAATGACAGGAACCCCCTTGGGATATGGCCAGAATCATAGATAAAGAGAGAAGAATGAGACTCATCTTTGAGTCATGGAATATCTACATGAGGGTTTCTAGGCCTACCAAAAATTGCGGCATGGGCACTAGATGGAAATCAAAGTGCTAACATGGGAACCCATAAAGGGTAGGAACTACCAAACAAGTTACGACATGCAAAAATAATGGCTAATGTCGCAACCTGATAGGATCAATCATAAGGTTTTGTGACAAAAGAATGGATGGTTAATAATACAAGATGGTGTTGCAAGGAAAAACCTATCCATGTATTACAGTTAGAACATGAACCTCAAGTTAAATGGATGCCACCATGAAAAATGCTAAAGAAAATGTCAATGAGTCCCATAAAACACATCCATAAATACTAGAATTGGGGTTAAAATGCATAGTGAAATCTAAATAAAAACAACAAATGTTTTTGGATTTTTTGAATATGATATATGCAAAACAAAAGCACTCACACCACACACCTATGTACAAGGAGCTTCACATAATGATGCTTAGGAAAAGTAGATTGTATTGCTAGGATCTGACCAAGGATTCCTATTGTTACCAATGAACTCATGGGTTGTTGTCGGCATCATGTGGCACAACATGCCAAGGCCACTCCACATAGTAACGAATTTATGTGGTCAAAGATACTCATTGTGCATGATTTCATGAGATATGGAAGCTCCTTGATGATTCCCATCAAGACATGAAGGAGGTATGGAACATGAATCTTCAATGTAAGGGGGAGAAGAGAACTTGGTGGCAAGTTATGAAAAATATAACTGAGGCAGAAAAGTGTCAAGACGTTGCATTTCACTATATGCCCCAGAAAATTCCCCCAATACCAAATCAAGACTCATCGTGCTTATCCTTGGTTGTTCCAAATGAGGAAGAATCGATGATCAATGCACCACATCTTTCTTTGGCTTATCTATTGAAGCCATGACTTGCAGGATGGCTTTTTCTGAAGGCACCTCGAACTCGATAAAATCATGTGAAAGTGGAGATTCAACAGCCCAGGTGGAAGAGTATACGAGCCATACTCCATATGAGTATGGAGGTGATAACCAGTATTAGTTTAAATTGACGAGATCACCATGGAGGAAATCTCAACCGTGGTGAGGAACATACTGGCTTTGTAAGACTCAGTTTCCTTAAGACGAGGAACCACCCAAGGATCGAAAGACCTGAGGGAGCCACTGAAAAATGAAGAGATCATATTTATCATAGAGATAGTTGTCATGGGAGGTGGTGGGAAAGGAAAATGTACCCATTAACAAGGAGTATTTGAACATCCCCACACTAACACTTGAGTAATTGTTATGGAAATTACCGACAAAAGGTATATTAGACTTTGCATTGATTCTAAGGTCTAGGGTACAAAATGCAAGTTGATCAATTGTAATGCTATTTCCTTGGTGAGGAGAGTGAAGGACCCTAGAGAGGGATGAGACAACTACAGTCTTCTTGTAGAACCAAGTGTTTCTAAGTAGCAAATTATACTCCAAAGGAGCATCAATAACCTCCACCTCAACAGAGATAGTATTTCCACCTAACTCAATGGGAAATGAAATTATAATACCATGAGGCTTCAAAATGTCTCCATCAAAGGCCTTTAACATGGTGTTAAATGGGTCAATATTTGGAGAGACAAAGGATTTCCAGCATGCAATGGACATAATGCAAGTCAAGGCACCTTCATCAATCACTATGCAGAAGATTATTTCCCCATTTACTCTCACTTTAATATGAAAAGTGATTTGGTGGGAAAGTTGATTACAAGCCTAGTCCATGTCAAACATAATCAAACTAGACTATGAGGGATCCACCTTGCTTATTTCTGAAATCAAATATTTCCACTGTGCAACACAACTTTGGAGGAATTCTAAAGAAGACATGGAACATGGTGCCTAGGCTAGGTCTTCCACAATGTTGTAGTTGTGGGTGGTCTATGTAATCATATTATGCATCGTGCATCGAAAAACACCCTTGGATGGGTGAAGCAATGTCTCGAAGGATGGATTCTCTATCTGGGGAGGGCCACCAAGATGGGAAGAGGAAGCTAGAACCTGATTTGTAGGACCTACCTCAGGAGTATCATAGATACATGCTCAAGTTTGTGAGGAAACCTTCTGATCACACATCATAATGTTGGAAAATGAGGATGACCCTTAGAAATGAAGAGTACCTACAATGCCCCCTTATGGAGCGGTAGGAATTGACACAACCATTTGTTATGGAAAGGGGGGGAATGAATGAGTCAAGACAAAAATCTATTGGGAAGCCTTCTGTAGAGAAAAATATTGATGAATCCCATCCATCTTGGGAAATTGGTGAGTAGGATGGTATACCCCACAAATATTGCAAGAAACCTATTCTTTTTCTTCTCTTTCATGCCTTCCCAAATATTTTTTTTGGCTTGAGGGGATCCACATTCATTGTTAGATTTATTTTTTTATTCTTC
>ML778814.1:221692-250761 GCA_009831015.1 Picea engelmannii
CCCACCATGTTGTTGATGATTTTTCGTGGATTGCACCGAATTCACATCAGAGGCTTGAGCAAGAGTCTGAGCAGTTTGGGTGGTGGGTGTAGCAGCTGGTGGGTTTGATGAAATATGCATGTTATCCAACTATCCAAATAACTGACCCACATATGCACTAGAAACAAAACTGACCACACCATTGGCTTGGGGTCCTAGGTTTGGTCTATGAGGATACATTAATAGCCTCAAAGCATGTGGGGTGATTTCATAGAGTGTGCTAGAATGAGAATAGATTAGGTATAAATGTTGGGCACATAAGATAGCTTGCTCCTCAAAATCCACCCTTCCATAGAAATGTCCTTGGCGATATGTGGAAAGAGGGATTTGGTAAACCACTCCATGAGGATTTGGTCAAGATTTTAGGATTTGTTCATTCTACGCCTTCACCTCCACTCATGAATATGATAAAAAATGTGAGTGGATGTATCTTGATGTAGAGATGTCAATATCTCTGTCTGAGTCGCATACCTAATGGGAAATTGAAATTTCATCAAAAACACCATGGCCAAGTTATTAAAGATAAAAAAGGAATCACCTTTAAGTTCTATGTGCCATTTTGTAGCACGTCTAGTCAAGGATCATTGGAAAATATGTAGTCTAACACTATCGTCCATCAAAGAGTTGGACGAACACCACAAATGATAGTTCATGATATGTGTAGATGGGTCTTCTCTTAGCTTTCCATAAAACTTCAGCATGTCATAGGGTAACTTGGTAGGTATGGTCGACCAACACAGATCGTGGAGAATGGGGTCATTTTTCAAACATGACATATCCAACAAGTCTAATGTCGCCAAGAAAGGAAATGGTGTGTTGGAAAAGGAATATTGGGTGGATGACAAAGCATCATGTGACCTTGATGGACTTTAAGCCCCCCCCATATTTGTGCTTATGGAAGGATTAGGAGTTCTGAAAGGGTTAGTTCCGTTGGTATGAAAGCACTTCTAGGAGTGTTCCTTCTCTTGGGACAGAACATCTCCCCAAAATGATTTACTCCAGAGATAAAAGGATTCCCAGAAACAATGTTTCTTCCAAGACCAAATATGACCCCTAAAGGATTTCCTACAGGAGAATATATATAACCTAAAGGAAAATTTCTCCCATGGCCATAACTAGCCCCAGAAAAGTAACTTCTAGGACCATGCTTATGGATAAAAGGATAACCACCCCACTGGGAATAATTTCCCCTAGGGAGAATGCCCCCAGAAATAGTGGAATTACTAGAAGGTCCACTACTTCCTATACCATAAGAACCCCTAGGGGGATTTCCCCCAAGTAAATAGGTAAACATGGAAGGAATATATCCTCCATAAAAATTTTTACCACCCCATAGGATTTTAAATCCCCCATAAACTCTATTTTCCTCAGACTAACTAGGGACAACTTCAAATTTAATAGACATGTTCCAACCGAATGGGAAAATGGCATTTGTCATCACCAGGATTCCTATAGAGACACTAGGGGTGGGATAAGTTCCACTCCGAACACTGAAACCAAGATTAGGTCCCCCACTATATGGAGATTTGGGTGTGGGAATCACAACACATGAGATGGGAATTCTAATGCTAGTCATGTTGACATAAGGAAAAAAAAACATGGTTGGTATCCCCCAAATGGAGACACCTGATAAAACATGCGAAGAAGGTGTACATCCAATAGAACTAAGGGAGGGAAAGGTGGATATCACTGGAGTTCCCCTTCTAACACTCATCAATGGGATTTAAGGCTCAACCACACTATAGGAAACACTCGGGCCGGACATGGTGTGAGGATAACTAAACAAGGAAAAAGGCTCACTGAAGAACTCCATAACCTAGACAAGTATGAGGTCATTGGACTAATCAAAGGAGGGTTAAAATGAGGTGGTTGAATTTTATAAACCACTTCAACTTCAAATGTGTCACTCTCCTTAGACCTTCTATATGCCTCTTTGAACTCTTTGTCATTGTTGAGACCCGAAATTGACATCCCCATTACCATATTATACTCTTCATTTATACCTTTTTTTGGCCTACCTAAGCTTGGGTGAATGACAAGAATGCTACCATTAGCCAGTGATAAGGTCATAAGGTAAAGTATGGTTAATTCATGCATTTTGTGGTTTATTGAGTTAGGGAATTAAATATTTCATGTACTAATGCTTCAATTTGTCATATATATAAATCTTTGACCTCTAGAAATACAACGTTCATGTACCAACTCAGCTATCCGGTACCTGCGCACCAAGACTGCTGCTATCTGAATCCGGTACCAAACGCATCCGGTACTAAAATCTCATCTGTTGCGATTTGGTACCAACAACCATGCACTGTTATGATCTGGAACCAACGGCCACACACTGTCATGATCCGGTACCACCTTTTGCACACTATCATGATCTGGTACCATCTACCTGTTATGATCTGGTACTAATATGGAAGAACCTAATGCACTAAGTTAAGTTCCAGATCTCGCCTAAGCCAATTGGTGGATGTCTATTTTCTTTAGCAAAGTTATGATAAGAATAGTTTGTCGATTGCCTCATCCTCATGCACTTCGTGTCATGAGGATGAAGCTAAAGATGTAATTGAATGATTGAATTTAACAACTAATTGATTTGCAAATCACTTCACCTCCTTGTGTTTCACGATTAAGACTATTAAATAGTCGTGGCAAGGATGGTGGAAGAGTAGGAGAGTTAGCATATTACCAATATGTAAAGCAGTGTATGATAGTACATAACATATTCTGAGTGAAGATTAATGGAATGTCATTTTATCTCCATATTCTGATTATCTATGATTAAGTATGAGTTGATTTGTTAACGAAAGTTTGATTTTATGTTTTGAAATGTGAGTGAGAGTAATGTGTGTGTTGAAAACAAGCCTCCTATAGACTTCAGTAGCTGACTTGTTGAAACGGAAAGGGCCCACCGTCCAACAAAGGTCAGCCTCTTCATAGATTAGCATTAGCATTTGTTTTCAGTAGTGTAAACATTAAATTAGCTAAATCTCTAACTCTGTTAGATGATAGCAGTACAATTTAGACTAGGATTTCCATTATATAATTGCTTAGAGATATTTACTTGCTCTGTTTTTGCATATGCTCTATTCTCATGAATTTGATTTCCTTGAGTGATCATAGATGTTGGTAGCAATAGTCAAAACTATTTGGATAAGAACTAGTGAAGTTCATTGTGAACCACAGCAGAACCAACATATTGACTATTGAACTACCCATGCTATGCTTTGGTGATTGATGTATGATTTCCTTTCAGAAGTGTGGATTGCATAGTTAGTTTTCTAGGTCAGATAGTAGAGTTGATCTATCAAACTAAATCCATATCATACTTGCATGTTCCATAATGGAGTAGATAGCCTCTCTGTGAAAGACAACCAAAGTGCATTGCAGTTTGCTATTTTGATTTGTTTCCAGCATACATAATCTAGTTTAATTCTACACTTGTGACATTAGAAATTACCTTTCTTACTGGTGTCTTGTAACTCTATTGATTACGAATCCCGGATTGATAATTAATGAGTGCATTATACTAAACATATAAGTAGCACAACATTTTGGCGCCGCTGTCGGGGAGTTGCAAACAGTATGAAGTGATTTTTAGCTTAGATTGTTTGCATAAATTTTAATGTTTTTAAAAGGATGCTTGAGGGAGGAGGATAAAACGTTTAATACATGAGCGAAGAGCCACGCAGACACTAGAGTGGGTTTCTCTGAAGCCAGGTTGCCTTCTTACCTTCTAGATAAAATTAGGTTTTCAATTCAGTTAAAGAATCAAATTTCCATTTTATGCATAGATATAGAGATAACAAGGGGAGATTTGTAAGCTCCAAAGATTTAAAAACAACCCCCCCACTAATCCAACTGACATTGGTGCAGGAAAAATTCCACCAATAGAAAATTCAAGGGGAACCAGCGAGGCTCCAGAAGGAGAACCTAAAACGGAAGAATCAGTATTGGGACAGGCAGAACGTGAGTCTGTTGAACATTTAGGGGACACAGAAAATTCAGTTTCTGAACCATCCATCAGTAGAATGGAAGAAGAAGAAGGAAATGCAACCACAGAGATTGAGACTTTTGGGTTTCCAATCTTGGATATTTCCAAAAACATCAGCATGAAGAATATCCCACTATCATCGTTACCCACTTTCAGAGGTATGTCAACTGAAGACCCATATTTATTTTTATTCAAGTTTGACATATTATGTAGAAGCTATAACTACTCATATGATGCCCAAAAACTTAATCTTTTTCCTGCTACAATGAAAGATTCAGCCTTAAGATGGTTCATGAGCTTAGGAGAAAATTCAATCCTTTCTTGGGATAAAATGAAAGACACATTTTTATGAAAATACCAGGACTATTGTAAGGATAATGTTAAAAATGATATTTTTAAAATGTAGCAAACAAAAGATGAAAGCCCTGAAGACTACTTAGAAAGGTTCTTATACAACTATCAAAAGTCAAAACTATTCACCATAGACCCAGCTGTAGTAAGAACTATATTCTTGAAAGGTCTCAGAGATGATTGCATATAAGTTTTAAACTTGTTGAGTTCAGGAGATGTACACCAAAAACCTTTTTCAGAAATTGCAAATTACTGTAGGATATACTCAAGAGGACAAGCTAAAACAGGCAAAGGACCAAGAGATCCTTTTAGCAGAAATACAAAACAAAGCTCAGGGACTGTCACCAGAACTAAGTTAGGAAACTTATTGGAGAACTTTAAAGCAGACATATTGAGCACAATAAGTAACCAGTTAGATACTCTGAAACTGAAAAAGAAACAAGAAGAAGATGCTTTAGCAATATTTTGTCATAGATGCCGAAAGAAGCACAACAGCGAGAAATAATGCCCATTAAATGTCATAGAAATCTGTGTTCTGTGTACACTAGAACACCCCACATTTGAGTGTCCAACCTTAATTGAACTACTATCCATGTATAGAAGAGGAAGAGTCTCACAAGAACAACCATACCCTTCTAGAAGACCTTGGAGAGCCCAAAATCCCAATACATTTTATGATCCTAATACACAATATCAACAACAACAATGGGGTCCTTCCCCAGTGACCTATCCACAATGGACACCTCAACAAACTCAACCTTGGAAACAAGGTTGGAGGGGACCTATGTATGGAAATCCCTCTTACCCTACATATCCACAGTACCTTGCAAACATTTCCCAATTACTACCTGGATTCAACCCACCACAGATGCAATCTTTACTCCCACCTCCTATACAACAACAATTTACAACCCCCTTGAATCATAATCAGTAGCAGCAAGCATCTATAAATGCCAATCAACAACCACAAAACCAATCTTCCCACAATCCTCCAAGACCAACAACAATCCCTGCCCAGCCAATCCCTAACCCCAATAATCGACCCACCCACCATGTGCAGAATAAAGAAGTGCAAACCTTCTCCACCTATGAAATTCAACTACGATCGGGGAAGTTGTAAACCAATCAGATCCTGTAGTAATAATTCAGGAAGAAAATGATAATCATTCTGAGGAAGAAAACACTCAAACCACCCCTGCAGAAGAAGAGGCCTCTCCTCCTATCCCAATCACTTCTCAGTATGTACAAGTACCCCAACAAATTAATCTCCCACCTTACCCCGAAAGACTATTAGTGAAGAAACCCGACCCACCCTTGCACAAAGATATAGAAGATGAATTACGAAATGTGTGCATAAAAATACCTCTGTTGCAAGCTATTAAGGATATCCCTATATATGCCAAAATTATAAGGGATCTTTGCATTAAGAAACCAGGAAGGAATAAGAAGGAACCTCCTCTTGTTCAGGTGGTGGGACCAGGGATGATTTTAAGGATGGAAATTTATTTTAAAATGTAGAAACCTTGGCGAATCTTACTAATCCTTCATATGTCAACTATACATGTTTGGCGATATTTTTGTAAAAATATTCAAATTTATAAGTATTTTACATAGTTTTTATAAAATTTTGGCGATTTTTAAGGTAAAATAATTTTATTCTATAGAATTTGGGCGAATCATTTTTAAAATAGCGAATCTCGTTTTTGGAAAACCCATGGACAAATAGACCATGAGCGAAATTTAGCCCCTAAAATCATCCATGGGTGGGACAATTATCTGAATTTATTTCTGAAATGCCATACAAATATAATGACCCTGGAAACCCAGTTGTCACTGTTGAAATTAATGGTATTTCTATACCAAACACACTCATTGATTTGGTTGCAACTATTAATGTAATGCCTTTTGACACTATGCAAAAGCTCCAAATCAACCAGTTAAGACCAACCCAAACCATGATCAAGTTGGCAGATAAGTCAGTCATTAGCCCTGCAGGAAGTCTAGATGATGTCACAGTCACTCTAGCTTCTTGGGAATATCAAGTAGACTTTTTGTTCATCTATTCTAAATCATCCTCCAAACCAGGACACCCTGTGGTTCTTGGCCTCCCTTGGTTGGCCACAGCAGATGTATTTATCAACTGTCGGTCTGGTGAGATGACTATATCCAATGGCACACATAGCCAAAAACTTTTCCTCTTCCCTCCTGCCCAACCGACACAGGAAATACCTATTTGGTTAGAAAACCCTTATGGAGAGGAAGATTGCATCAGACTTATGTTAACACTTGAACAAGTAAGAGGAATACAAGAACAATCGGATGAACAAGTCTTAAGATTATTTTTGGCTGACACAAATTGCATTGAATACCCAAGGTCTTTTGCAGAATTGTCACATATTTTTAGTTCCGAATTTCAACAAAATTGGCACCTTGATATCCCTCAATTATACACTTTATCACTAGCCTCCTCAGATAAGGAAGAAACTACTGAATTTGTTGAGATTATCCCAGAAAAACCTTTGTATATCAACTCTAGTTTGGAACCAGAACAAAAGACACAAGTTATTGAAATGCTCCAAAGACAATTTGATGCCTTTGCATGGGATTATGAAAACATGAAAGGCATTCACCCTGACACATGCACACATCACATCTACACTAATAACCAAATCAGACCAGTTAGACAGCCTCAGTGAAGGATGAATCCAGCCCTTAAAGATATTGTAAAAGATGAATTGCAAAAACTCCTTCGAGCCAATCACATATACCCCATTTCAGATAGTTAATGGGTATCTCCACTTGTCATAGTTCCCAAGAAAAATGGTAAGTGGAGGATATGTGTAGGCTTCTGGGAGTTAAACAAAGCCACCCATAGGGATTACTTTCCCCTACCATTTATTGATCAGGTGTTGGATACCCTATCCGGAAAGAAGTATTTTTCATTCTTGGATGGGTTTAGTGGTTACAACCAGATACAAATAGCACCCGAAGACCAGGAAAAGACCACTTTCACCTGCCCTTGGGGCACATATGCTTATAGGGTGCTCCCTTTTGGACTTTGCAATGCCCCAACCACTTTTCAAAGAGTTTTCCTAGCCATTCTCTCTGACTTGACCAATGATTGTGTGGAAATCTACATGGATGAATTTACAGTCCATGGACAAGACTTCCAGGAAGCATTGGCCAGTTAAAAAAAAGTCTTGATTAGGTGTAAGGAAACTAATCTTTCCTTGAGTAATAAAAAATAAAAAATGATGCTCACTGAAGGTATTGTTTTGGGACATCACATTTCCCGTTCTAGCATGAGAGTTGATCCGGAAAAAATTTATATCATCACACAAAATAGAATAACTTCCTCACAAAAGGAAGGTTGTGGATTTTTAGGACATGCTGGCTACTATAGAAGATTCATTCCGAATTTTACAAGCCTAGCTACCCCTTTATTCAAATTATTATCTAAAGAAGCTGAATTTAAGTGGGATGATGAATGCCAAATATCTTTTGAAATTCTAAAACAGAAATTGTCAACTACCCCTATATTAAGAGGACCAAATTGGTCCCTTCCTTTTCATATCTGTACCGATGCCCCAGACACAGCCCTTGGGGCAGTCCTTGGACAAAGAGAAAATCAAATGCCCTATGTTATTTACTTCGTCAGTAAAAATTTGTCTCCAACTAAAGTTAATTATACGGTCACAGAAAAAGAATTGCTAGTTGTAGTCCATGCTATCAATAAATTTAGACACTATATTACAGGATATCAAGATTTTGTACACACTGATCATTCAGCCATCCAATTCTTAATGAACAAACCTGTAACAAATCCTAGAGTTACACAATGGCTCTTATTATTACAAGATTTTAATATCAACATTATTGATAGACCTGGTAAAGATAATCTTGTGGATGATTTCTTATCTAGAATGATTCATTTGGGAGATAATGCACCAGTAGAAGATACCTTTTCTGACACAAATTTATTTTCTATTTCTACATTCACTCTGTGGTATGTAGATGTCGCTAACTATCTTGTGACGGGGAAGATGCCTCATAAATTGTCTCCTAGAGAAAAACAGAAAGTAATTCAACTAAGTGCAAATTACATGTGGCACGATGATTGCCTCTACAAAACAGGACTAGATTTGGTGATCAGGGGATGTGTAAGGGAAGATGAAATTCATGATATTTTACAAGCCTTCCATGATGGCCCTTTTGGAGGACACTTCATAGACAAAAGGACCGCTTACAAAGTTATGCAATCAGGTTACTACTGGCCCCATATTTTCAGAGATGCTAAAACCTATGTATCCAATTGTGATGAATGTCAATGAATGGGTAAGCCTACTGCACGAGACCAAATGCCACTTCAAGCCCAAGTAGTTATTGAACCATTCAAGAAATGGGCATTATATTTTGTAGGGCCCATTAACCCTGCATCTAAAAAGAAAAAGTATATACTTGTATGCACTAACTATGTGACTAAATGGGTTGAAGCAAAAGCTTTACCGACTGCAAGTGAACAATCAGTGGTAGATTTTCTTTTTAATGATATCTTTACTAGATTTGGTGTACCATGAGAAATTGTGACTGATCAGGGAACTCGATTTACCTCTCATCTAGTCAAAGCTGTTACAGAACAGTACCAAATCAAACACAAGAAATCTGCACCCTATCATCCACAAGGAAATGGACAAGTAGAATCTACCAACAAAGTTATTGAGTCCATTCTTACCAAAAAAGTATAGCTGCACCATAAGGATTGGGCTGACAGATTATTAGAAGCCTTATAGGCTTATAGAATCACCTGGAGGAATACAACATGACATACACCCTATGCGTTAGTATATGGGAAGTAGGTGCTACTTCCCATAGAATTTCATATTAAAACCTTCAAGACTGCAGTGCAAGTTGGCATGAACTTGGATGAAGCCCAACAAAAAAGACTCTTGCATCTTAATGAGTTGGATGAAACCAGGCAGGAAGCACTTCAAAGGACTACCCTCATTCAAGAACAGAGAACAAAATGGCATGACAAGTATCTCAAAAAGAAAAAAATTCGACAAGGAGACTGGGCCCTATTGTATGACAACAAATTCAAGAACTTCAAAGGTAAGTTAACCACCCGTTGGATGGGACCTTACGAAATTGACACTATCTACGATAATGGTTCAATCGGGATAAATACAATTGATGAACAACAGACACCACTACTTGTGAATGGTCACCGGTTGTGAGTTTACAACAAACCTCTGTCAAAAGAAGAATTTGTGACTCGTATATTACAGAATTCAGACATACAGATGATGAGTAAGGAAGGAGATCCTGCTACTGACCCACATTGATTGATTGGTTTATTTGAAACTTTTTGTACATAGGTGTGGATCGAATTTTGTTAATAAGCCGAAGGTAACAAGAGACTCTTACCTCCTTTTGTTTTACTTTCGCAAATTTTCTTTTCTTTTGTAAGAAATTTTTTTAATCTATTTGATCCTTCACGAACTTGTTAAAACATCAGTTGTAGTCATCAACAATGTTCTGTTCTGCTTCGGTACCAGAAATCTTGTTTTGGTCTGGCACCAGTCTGGTACCAGAGTCTGTCCTTCTACAGTACTATCAAGACATATTCCCTAATTGACAAAGCATACTACGCATACTTCAAAATCTTATGTCAATTAATCTGAAGTACAAAGCCATGAAAAAACCACTTAAGATGGAACTACGAAGCTAAATGCAGTATCAAATGGAAACACTTGTGAAGCAATAATTTCTTTTGGTTCTGTTGACAACTAAAGGGAAGTATTTTAATTTCTTTTGGTTCTGTTGCTGAGAAGTATTTTAATTTCTTTTGGTTCTGTTGTTGAGAAGTATTTTAATTTCTTTTGGTTATGTTACTAAGAAGAACTTTAATCTCTTTTGGTTCTATTGCTTAAAAACAAAATAAAAAGAGGGACAAAATCTTTACCTATGATGGCTCAAAGAACCATAATCCGCTTTAAAGACTAGAAGTTGCCTTTACCCAGTATTTCAGCATGATTTAAAGGAAAAAAATATATTACCCTATAAGCAACTATCTCACCCTAACCAGACTTCAATAATATTCATTGGATTATCTTATTAAAGAGTAACATATGAGTATATGAACACTCTCTACCATGGGCACACTACCAAAACTTTTATGGCAGAGGATGTACCAGTACCCTAAGGAAACTCCAAAGAAATAATGTGCATAAAAGTTTATTTTTCCTTCAGACAAATCTTTAAAAGACATACAAAAGAAGAGTCTATGCCTTCTAACACAATACCATCCCACCCTATAAAAATGTTTTCAGACGATCCTCCCCTGTCACCGTGCAAGGCACTCTTTAATAAAAACCAAAATAGGTGACTATGGACAAGAAGCCTCTGATGGAAAAAGGGTTTAAGAGACTAACCTGTCGGGATACTGAACAGGACTGTTGGCAATGGGTACCGGTCTGTGGTATGACTAGGCAAACTCATCAGGGTATTGAACATGCCTATTGGCAATGGGGCATTCTACCTAGGGAAGGCACCTCTCACTAACTATCACAACTACCCCACCGGAGTACTGAACAGGCTTGTTGGCAATGGGTTCTGGTTGAAAAATGTCTCATCTATACTTGTCTGATTGAAAAATTCACTTGTTGTCATCTAAAACAAAAAGACTAAAGGTCATTATTGGCTTTCATGAGATACAAAACTCCATATTAATCAGCAACATAATGTCCATTTGAGAATCACCCTAAGTCAACTTACCGGTCTGACATCTAAAGCCTACACTATCTAAGAAGGAAACTTCTTAAGAGTGGAGCCCTAACTAGGGAGTCTAATCTACTTATACTGTGAAATTTATCTATAACATCCAATGATAGTAAATCTCTTAAGCAAGTTAGGTGAGATCTGTTCTTCTGACAAACATATAAATATTCCCTGTTTCACTACTGAATGCTACCCTTTGTCAATAATCCATCAAAAGAAGGGAAAATTCACTTTTTAGGTATTAGATCATATACTTGGTGATAAATGTACTTCTAGAATTTGATTGGCTTATTTTTCTCTTATCATCTTTTCTCCATTATGATATAAAATGTTGAATCTTCTTGCATACAAATATACAACATCTTCGGCATGGGGGAAGGTCAAAGGGCCTCTTCAGAACTCTTTTCCAGACTCATATAATCACCCTGCAGAACCAAATACAAAAGAAGATAAGCACAGAATAACAGAAGTACGGGATATTCCCATACCAAGTTTTCAAGAAGCTTCAGTCTAAAAGGATGAATTCTAACAATTTACAAGCAGTCACACATGCTATGGGTATTAATCATACAAAGGTAAAAGCAAAGGTAACATGGTATTTATTTTCCTATGCTCATAAAACTACAATAAGTATGAAAAGATATACTAGATCTTATGACCTTAGTATTAAACCCATGCGCCTATCCCTCACACCCATATGCCTAATCCTAATCAATCCTCTCATAGCTCTTGAACATGGTTAAGGGAAAAAATCATATCAAAACATGAAGCATGTATAGCAATGATAAGCCACGAATATATTTCGTCCTTAAGAAATTTACGAACCTATCTTATATCATGAACCATGATCTAACATCAGATTCACTACCCGAACGTCCAATCACCTATCCAAAAATGATGCCTTGAACACCCAACGTCTTGTCCTCATCATTACAGTAATGGGTAGAAATGAAATGGCTTATCTGGTGGCGAAGCCATCCAGATAAGCCTTACCTAGTCATAAATTGTCCTTACGACATCCTTACTTAAAACTTACCATTCGCATCACCAACAACATCACCATATTCCCCCTTGTCGTGAGATTTCTCCAGTCCCGAGCCTACTCCTTTTTGGTACCAAACCCTTACCTCATCAATTGACTAAACCCTTTTGCTATAGCCCGATCCTTTTCTCACAACTTATAACGATGGTGGTTAGTAGACACGAACCGGTCTTCCAAATTTATAGGGAAACCGAGGAGTTCCAATTATGTCAAGAAAAATATGCTAGATCGGGGTGGATGCCATTTTTGGAAAAAATTACAGGCTGGCATGAGAAGATATCTCATGAATTTATTCAGAGCTATGATGGAGAAATTGCACATATAGGCAATCTACAACTGATAATCAATGAAGCAACCTTAAGGGAGGTCACAGAACTACCTAGCAGAGGAGCCAAATACTTCAAAGGTGTAGGAATCAACAAAGAAATGTGCCAACGATTCTTGAAAGAAGATCATCAACACCCTGACTGGGAAAAGGGGATCCCGAGGAACTACATCAAGGAAGAATTTCATCCAATGATTACTAGTCTTCAACAATTTGTCACTTGTGAGGGCAGGTATGCTATGACCTTCATATATCATCTTAGGCTTATATTACATTTTGAAGGATGCCCTGAAATCGATTTCCCATATTTTCTATGGATGAGTTTGAACAAAATGGTAAGAGGTGTTAAATCCATCTCCAAAACAGAGAAGACTAGCATTTACCATCAAAATCTCATTAAAATGCTAGTTTTACATGAGCTTAGGAAACAGAGGATTAGTTGGAAAACCCTTATCACACAACATCTTCCCACATAAAACAAACCTATGGAGGAAACCCAGCATGCTCTAAAGAAAAGTAAGGAACCCCAAGAGAAAAAGAGCAAGAAGGATAAGACAACTCCACCATCATCTAAGGCAATGAGCCAACATGAAAAAGCAGGATCCTCTTCCATAGTCAACAAGACTTTTAAAAGCTCCAAATCAAAAGGTAAAAACAAATTAGTAGAGGATACTTCAACAGTGACAGTTGAGAAAGAGGGCCATCAGACAAAGAAAGGGAAGCATAGCTCAGAAACTAAAAGTAAACAGTCTGTGGCACAACCCCCTGTCACCATTTCACAATTAAAAAAGAAGAAAAGGAAGCCTGTGAGCATCCCTAATCTGGTACCTCCTTGGAAAAGAACCACGAGGAGCATGGCAAAGAAGGGAAAAACAATAGCCAGTCCTCATACACAGGAATATCCAATCGATCTTACCTCCCCTTATGAGGATTTACCAATCCAAGATGACATCCCTAGTTTGACCGAGGAGCAAGCCACTATTACTTTATGTGGGATGAGGGAGGAAGTCGAGGAAAGGGAGTGTATCCAGCTAGTGATTATGGAGTCAACAAAGACCTTGACAAAAGAACAAATGAAGAAAAGGATTGGGGAACTGCAAAAACAAAATCAGGAACTCCAACAAGAAGTAAAGGAATATCAACTCTTGGACAGGTATATCAAAAAGGAAAATGAGCAATTGAAAGAAACCAGACAACAACTTCAAGACGACCATGAAGAGACCTCTAACAATATCAAGAAGGTATTACAACTCCTACAATATGTTAGGGTCATCAAAAGGGAGCTGAAAGAAGAGGCTTCAGCCATCAACATCATCGATCCACCAAAGTAAAGAACACAGTCTCAAGTTTTGAAAAATTTTGGGTTTGTTTTCAGTTGCATGAGGACATGCAATGATTTTGGCATGGGGGAATGTTGAGACCCGAAATTGACATCCCCATTACCCTATTATACTCTTCATTTATACCTTTTTTTGGCCTACCTAAGCTTGGGTGAATGACAAGAACGCTACCATTAGCCAGTGATAAGGTCATAAGGTAAAGTATGGTTAATTCATGCATTTTATGGTTTATTGAGTTAGGGAATTAAATATTTCATGTACTAATGCTTCAATTTGTCATATATATAAATCTTTGACCTCTAGATATCCAACGTTCCTATACCAGCTCAGCTATCCAGTACCTGCGCACCAAGACTGTTGTTGTCCAAATCTGGTACCAAACACATCCGGTACTAAAATCTCATATGTTGTGATCCGGTACCAATGGCCACACACTATTATGATCTGGTACCAACGGTCATGCACTATCATGATCTGGTACCACCTTTTGCGCACTGTCGTGATCCGGTACCATCTACTTGTTATGATGCGGTACTAATATGGAAGATCCTAATGCACTAAGTTAAGTTCCAGATCTCGCCTAAGCCAATTGGTGGATGTCTATTTTCTTTAGCAAAGTTATGATAAGAATAGTTTGTTGATTGCCTCATCCTCATGCACTTCGTGTCATGAGGATGAAGCTAAATATGTAACCGAATGATTGAATTTAACAACTGATTGATTTGGAAATCACTTCACCTCCTTGTGTTTCACGATTAAGACTATTAAATAGCCATGGCAAGGATGGTGGAAGAGTAGGAGAGTTAGCATATTACCAATATGTAAAGCAATGTATGATAGTACATAACATATTTTGAGTGAAGATTAATGGAATGTCATTTTATCTCCATTTTATGATTATCTATGATTAAGTATGAGTTGAGTTGTTAACAAAAGGTTGATTTTATGTTTTGAAATGTGAGTGAGAGTAATGTGTGTGTTGAAGACAAGCCTCCTGTAGACTTCAGTAGCTAACTTGTTGAAGCGGCAAGGGCCCACCGCCCAACAAAGGTCAGCCTCTTTGTAGATTAGCATTAGCATTTGTTTTCAGTAGTGTAAACATTAAATTAGCTAAATCTCTAACTCTGTTAGATGATAGCAATACAGTTTAGACTAGGATTTCCATTATATAATTGCTTAGAGATCTTTACTTGCTCTATTTTTGCATATGCTTTGTTCTCATGAATTTGATTTCCTTGAGTGATCATAGATGTTGGAAGCAACAGTCAAAACTATTTGGATAAGAACTAGTGAAGTTCATTGTGAACCACAACAGAACCAACATATTGACTATTGAACTACCCATGCTATGTTTGGTGATTGATGTGTGATTTCCTTTCAGAAGTGTGGATTGCATAGTTAGTTTTCTGGGTTAGATAGTAGAGTTGATCTGTCAAACTAACTCCATCTCATACTTGCATGTGTCATAATGGAGTAGATAGCCTCTTTGTGAAAGACAACCAAAGTGCATTGCAGTTTGCTATTTTGATTTGTTTCCAGGATACATAATCTAGTTTATTTCTATACTCGTGACATTAGAAATTACCTTTCTTACTGGTGTCTTGTAACTCTATTGATTACGAATCTCGGATTGATAATTAATGAGTGCATTATACTAAATATATAAGTATCACAACAGTCACCTACCGCTTTTCACTTAAGATGTGGTTATTCCTCTATGATAGGTGCAATTCCTCATTTTCGACGGGACCAATGAAGCAATTGTTCAACCATGGTGAATGAAATGTGTTATAATGAACACAAAAAATAATCCTATGGCTAATGTATAATCAGAACCAAAGAGCACACCCCTAAAAAATCTATCCAATCAACAAGAAAAACCAAAGGATCAAGGGGCCTTCTGAAAACCAACCCTCTAGGAGATGTTAAGTCCCAAAAACTATTTTATAGCAAAGGTGTGAGTAATAATTATTATGATAACCCACAAATAATAACCTTGACCAGTTTAAGTACCCTTTATTAAGACGATCACCCTTCGGGGGAACTGAAATAGGAATTGAACATCTTCCCCAGGTACCGCAGACACTTCCCACCTGCAGTAACCTTTATAGATGCCTAGGAAATGTCACTATGGATACCACCTCACAATTAGTGATCGGGAAAATAGTCAAAGGTCCAACCACATGTATGGGAAAAGAAAATAATCCCGAAGCTTGAATAAGACCTCTTAGCGAGGCATGACACTTTTGAGACCCCCGTACATGTAGTAGTCGATATAGTCTATCAAACACCAAGACAAACAAGAGAGGGGATATCAATCTACTTTCCCCAATGAAGCCTATTGATTGAATATTGTGTTAGAGGATCTTCCTGACACACTCATTGTGATAATGGATTTGAACACTCTTTAGTGACTTATAGGCTGAGTTTATGTAGCCTTGGAGAGTTAACTCTCCAATCTTGCACCAGAGCCCTAATCCTATCTATGTTGGATAGCTACCAAAAAAAAATTCTAATTGATTTTATATTATACGTTATTTTTCTTATGGTTGTTTATTAGGAAAAGGAATGAATGAAACTTCAATGATGTTTCTTGATTCTTTTCCAATCCAAAGAAGAGAAGATATGCTTGCAAAATATGCAACTTTTTCTTTCGATGAACTCTAGCTAAGGAAGGGAAGATAACCTTTTTTTTTTCATTTTTAAAAATCAACAAGACAACCTCACAATCATGCAACAACCATGCAAGGGAGAACAAAATAATGGACAAGATCCTTGAATGCAAAATAAACCAATGTAATTTCTTGCAAAGCACCCAAAAGCTTTACCCTAGCAACTTTTTGTTTTTTATTTTCTTTTAAATGCAATTTTCTTCTAATCTAAGAAAATGACTATGTATTTCAAACCACAAAATAGAAAGAAAATGGTTGTGTCATATCGGTAATGATGCCCCCTGACACACTCCAATGTCTACACGAGATCAAAAAACCCAAAACTTGGAAAAATGATCTAAGAGAGATCTAGAGTTTGGGGGCATAAATTTATAGGGGTTGTAGTGCACTATGTATTTATCATAAACATACCGTGTAATATGCCAAAATAAATCCTAGGAAATACTCTATATAATGGAGTTTGTTTGGTGGAAATCTAAGTTTTTCATCAACAAATTGCAACCAAACAGTCCACATAGCCATCACAAAAAATCTGCCAAATAGTTGATTTTAAATCAACGATAATTTCACTTTCCAGACACCAATTTGGACAATTGTTTTTTTGAAGAAGGATAATTTTTCAAAAGGAATCTAGATCAATATTTATTTCCTTCATATTCTGCATGAAATGTTATAGAAATTGATCTAAAGGTGGTGGCCCTGTTTTAAAGTAAAAGCTCTTTAAGAGTCGAGGATGAAAACAAAGACTATCTCCAATGGAGTCACCAATTATGTTATCAAATAATTATCATATACAGATAAAATATACCTCCCTTGGATCTTCCCTTGGTCCAAGAAAAAGTACAAGATATACCACTACAATATTGTTCCCTAGAGATGACAGATTGATTCTTTATTATGCTAAGAGAGATAGAATGGAATACCTTTTACCCGACGGTTGTCCTGACATATCCAGGATAATGTATCTCCAGAGATCTAACTCCATCTCCCATGATCTGCTTCCTACACACAAGTGACAAACAAATACAAATCTACAAACCTCCCTAGGTGTTAGGAAATAACAAATCTAGTCTATATCTAATCTGAGCTACTCAAGGTAAGACCAGATCTATCATCTACAATTGCATACAATAGTATGGAAAGGGGAAAACCATGTACATCTATATTAAAAATGGAGATATAATACATCAATTAGTGAATGTTACCCTAATTCATGACTGAAGGATTCTCCTAGTTCCAGGTTCATGTTTCTCCTCCTTGGATGCTAGAGCTTCCCTCTCTATTTCACTAGTGTAACCACTATCAAATTCTAGCTCTCCCATCTCCTTGATTTGGCCTATTCTTATAGGAATTTAGAAGAGATTGGAGATAGGCTTCATGACATCTGAATTAGGTGGATACAAGTCATGGATAAGCTTGATGACATGTGAACTAAAAAATTACAAGTCATAGATAGGCTTGATGGCATGTGAACTACGTAGTTACAAGTCATACACAAGTTCCATGCTCAATTATGCACTTTTGATAACCTATTATGAACTTTTATCTATCATGATATTTTTTCTCAAGTTCCATGTTCAATTATGAGCTTCTTTGAACTCACTATGAACTTTCTTTTCAATTATAAGTTTTTTCTCAATTATGAAATAATTCTTATTTCACAATTATGAAATTGTGACAAAATAATTATTTCCTTGTGAAATAATTATTTGTTTTATATGTAATTCTATCCTCATAACATCTAATAACATGCTTGCAAAACCTATGGTGAAAAATACAAGTATAACAATTTGAGTCGTATT
The DNA here is from genome assembly GCA_009831015.1 of Picea engelmannii. Classification (NCBI taxonomy): domain Eukaryota; kingdom Viridiplantae; phylum Streptophyta; class Pinopsida; order Pinales; family Pinaceae; genus Picea; species Picea engelmannii. The sequence continues at coordinate 240,038 of ML778814.1, forward strand.
TCATCACATATTGTCACAAAAAACACTTGAAAAGGTCACATTTGCATCGAGTTTACATCAAAAGTGTGTAATTTGCATCACACTTTTTTGACTTAGGAGTCAATAATTCATATGGACATCATGATTTCATTATGAGTACATTGTGCTAGCCTCTTGGTATTATCAAAATTTGGAACTTTGTCTCATTTTCCATCATCTTTGCATCTTGTTATTGTCATAATATCTCTCATGTGTCATGTTAGCATCAAGAATGCATAGTTATTATTCATTTTTGCATCGTATTAGCTTCACATTATATTGTATATGAGTCAAATTAACATTAGGCCCATGTCATTCTTATTTTGTTTGCATCATATCAATGAATTTTTAGCATCGTAATACAAAAATTATGTTAAATCAACATCCAAATTGTGTCCTTTTATTGTCAAAGTTCCAACATAATAATTATTAATGATTTACTTATTTTTTATTATTTAAAATATTATCAATTCTTTAATTATTTTCATTTAGTATTTTTTTTACCGATGAGAAAAAATCTTTATATTTCAAAAAGAGAAATATACATAGTTTCATCTCATGGACTTGTCAGCATCAGCCTAACAATTTTAGAATTACAACAACAATTGGCTCAAAGAAAACTACCTTCACCTCAAGTTTATACAACTACATATAAAACCATCACCAAATTGTTTACAAACCAAGCATATCATATGACAAAATCTTTATGCACAACCTACCTACAAACTTGAACAAATCTCTTATACATCCATATACTCAATAAAAAGTTAAAAATGAAATTCCAAAGTTTCAGTGTCCTACGCATCATAGAATTATTGTATAGCAAAAGACCCAACACAACATTCCAAAGCTTCTTTGGACAGTCGATCCACTGTATGATTGATCTCCTAGTAAATGTGGGTATAAGACAACCATGTGAAGTCATGAGTAAGGTGGCGAATTTGGGTTAGCAAAGATTGGAGGCTTGTTATATCCACTTTACATTTCCCAATCACCCTATCAATAACTACTTTAGAATCACCAAGCACTTGCAAATGGTTTAAACCACGATACTTTGCAAAGAAGAGCAGAGAATATAGAGCCAAAAATTCGGCCTTAGTGTTGGATCCAAGGCTAGGAGCATATATTATATGAAAAAAATGTTTAGAAGTGATAAATAACACAACCCCAACTCTGCACCTAGGAGGATGACCTTGGCTAGATCCATAAAAGAATCCCCAAGGAATTTCAAATCTCATAGATGACATGGTAGGAATCATTGTTTTATTTTGTTTGGGCTCACATTTGAATTCCTTTTTGAGTTTTTCTAGAAGGCCAAAAAAAACCTCTGATGGAACTTGTTTATCTTGAGACAAGATGGAATTTCATTCCCACCAAATGAAGTAAACAAAATGGTATGGGAGAGAGCCATAACTTACCAGTGAAACATACATCATCCAACCTTGAACACATTACTCCAAACTATCCAGATTCTTGGAAGATTTGGGTTTGAATCTTTTAACTCGGAGGATCCATACTTAAGTTGTAAAGGGACATGGGACACAAAGGTGATACACTGATTGTGCCTCTTTATGGAAAAGGGTACGGCTGGTAGGGCCAATCCAAAAAAAATTAATCCCATTATCCCATGTTAAAATCTTGTTTCTGAGAGCAATCCATAACACAATTTTGGACTTCAAAGAACCATGCATCTTCCATAATCATTCCCACCACCATAGTGAGGTATCATTGAATTCATTATCGACATGTGCATTATAGCCAAACTTGACCATTTAGTCACCTAACATCGCATATTTTGACCAAGCAAGGGAGTCTTCTTCTTCATCATCCAGTTTTATATAGTTGGAACAAATATTTCTAATGTAATTGTGTCATTCTTTAGCTATCTCTCCTTCTAAACCTAACTCAACACCTTATTTCCAATTATGTCTCTCAATTCTACCATGATCAAGAGTCTCAACATCCCAAAGGGAGAATATTTCATAGTCATGCAAAAGGGACAGGAGATCATCATAGAGCCTAAAGTCAACATCTATTTCAACCCATGGGTCCTCCCCTATCTCGACTTTCTTACCATTCTTGATCCTCCACATCATCCACGTGCCTACAAGGGGGAAGGATTCCACCATAACTTTCCATACAATCAAACTAATTTTGGTTGATTTTATGGGAATATGGAACCACTCAATAAACATCCTACCCAAATATTTAAACTTCATCACTATACCCCAAAAGGATGAGTTCTATGTTATCCTCCAAATGCTTTTGTCGACCAATGCTTGGCTAAATAAGTACATATTTTTTATACCCCAATCGCCTAGATTTTTTGGCTTGGGTAAACTTGACCATTTCACCTATGGTATCCCATCTCATTCACGGGTTTTGGACCACAAAAATTGAAAAAAAAATTCCATATCTTGTTAAGAATAACTTTTGGCACCCTTTCTATAGATGTCCAGTAGACTTGAATGCTTTGCAAAATGGATTTGATTAGAACCAACCTGCCTCCTCTAGAAAACCATATGTTCACCCATAATGTTATACGAGATTCCTCTTTCTTGAACAACAAGAATGAGTCCTCAAATCCATAAGCATTCGACTTAAGAAGAAAACCCATATATTTAAACCCTTTCTCTAGGCTCTTCCTAGGAAAAGGAAGTGCACTTCCAAAAGGGGAGACAAATCTTCATGTGGAAATAAATAATGAACACATGAATTCAACCAATTTATCTCCATACCCTTTTCTCGAAAAAAGAGATCCAAAATAGTCCTAATATATTGAAATCCCTATAAGGATCTTGCACCAAACAACAATACGTCATCAATGAATAGTAAATGAGAGAAGGTTTCAAAATGATTAAATTTGATTTATTTCATCTTTCCACTTATTATTACATTTATTAACAACTTACTAAGACCTTAAACCACTAGAAGGAAGAGAAAAGGGGACAACAAGAACCCCTACCTCAACCCCCAAGAAGCACTAAAGAAACTAGAAGGAGACATGTTAATAAGGACAACGAAAGAATATGACTAGATATATCCCATGATCCAATTCATAGAGCTCATGTTCATTCCCATTTGGATTAATACAGGATGAATAAAGGTCCAATTTACTTCATCACAGGCCTTCGATAAATCCAACATGAGAAGGATAGAGAGAAATTTAGAGGTTTTGATCAAATGCATCTCCTCTTGAGCGAGGGCCACGACATCAAGGATTTGACGTTTAAAGAGGAATCCAATTTGTTCCTCAAAGATTATTTCACTCGGGATAGGTTTGAATCTGGAGGCTATAATTTTGGACAAAATCTTATAAATGATGTTGCAGAAAGAAATAATTCTATGGTTTTCAAATGACACTGTATCCTTCTTTTTAGGAATAAGAGCCAGAAATGTTGAATTCATGGCTCCCAAAAATATTTCGCTACTTTTGGACTATTGGAGATATTACACACTCACCTAACATTTATTTTCCTAGGTTGACTAGTCTATGTTGAGGATGCCCTTGGTTAGCGATATTCTCCCCTAGACAAGAATATTCTCCCCTAGATGAGGGCACCACATCCTCTTCATTATTGAATCATTTACACCTCAACTAGACTAGTAGAATGGCATCTTGCATGGCAAAATCGGTATTATCACCAAGTGTTGCATGGATACCTCGGTATCATCACCATGAATGTGAAATTACCTTGGGATCATCACCAAGAAGGTTCCTCATATGTGCATGCATGATGATCTCCTCACTCCCCTAGTGATTAGTCAGTTAACTAATGACTGCATGACTAGTTAACTAGGACTAGGTGGCAGTTCACTCCAGTGTCTGTCAGTGAGTATCTAGAAATATCTAGATCACTAATATGGTGCATTAGTTACTCATGTATCCTATATGTATTGTAAATTATTCACTCTTTGAGTGTGGAATACAGTTAATACAATTTTTTCATTCTACTCTCTTCTCTTCTCTTCTCGCTCGCAAGCTTTGTGTGTTCATTTTCTACTAGCTAGGTTCACTGTGAAAAATTCACATCATATCAGAGCCTTGATTACTAGGGTAAAGTACATAATCATTTTTATTTGTAGGTACAGGAGGAATATACATTCATATAGAATGTATTTTTCACCAGTAATTCTTCTTACACCACAAAATTATTTGGGGTGGAAACCAAATATTCTACTTCTTCTCGGAAGTAGAGGCTTCTACTAAATAACCATGGAAATGGAAGAAGAGCTTGATTCCATTGAAGTGAAAAATGATTTTCTCAACATACAAGACATTGATATCAGACTTATCTGCATATCTATTTCTCTTGAACTACAATATCACGAGGAGGAGGAATCACTCCCAAATATGGATGAACTATGGACCAGATTGGAGGTTCTATTTGGGAATAAGAAAAATTGTGAAGATTGCATGTAGAAAAGTGACAAGATAGAGAAAGTATAAAAAAATTGGAATATCAAGCCTATCAGTATGAAGAGCCTTCTACACAATTATGTTCACATATTTTTGTTTCATTCATTGGAGATGATGTCTACCCCATTTTAGATCTATTTTATGATTCACATGTGAAATATATTGTGCATGCATATCAGGAGCCACATGAAAACACTTTTTCATGCACCATGCATTCATCCCAGGAGACACATGGACACATTTTTTCATGCACCATGCATTCATATCAAGAGCCACATGAAAAGACTCCTATGCATGCATCTCAAGAGCCACGCACATGCACCATGCATGCATCTCAGGAGCCAAAAAGGGGGTTGTGCAATTAATATTCAATTTTGACACTTTCTGAGGATAATTTGTAGACAACAACTGGATATTTAAATTTCCCTAGGAAAAATATCCAATTTCAAAAAAACAACACCCCAAATTGTGTCCAAGAAGTGAAGTTCTGAGCATTTTAAAATCAACAAATTTTTAGCATTTTTCCAAAAACGATTGCGCAATTAGCAAAGTTTCATCCAAACTTCACATGGCATGGGATTTGGATATTTTCTTTACAATATGAGAAAGTGGATATATGCGGGCATCTCATTGGTGCATCTAATTCATCATATCCATACATACATCTACCTTTTCAACAAAATATTCATTGAGCATAATCTTGTGTATTTGCAAGGTCTCCTTGGAGTTAAGAACACAGTTGCTTAGCAACTGCCTTTTGTTCCTTCTTCATTTTTGTTGCATTGTACATTGAGGGGGGAGGGAGGAGGGGCTCCCATGAGTTTTTCCCTCTTTCCTCTATTTCCATTGTTTCATTCTTAGATGCATTGTTCAATGGGTACCTAACATGGCCTTAGTTGTCAGGACCCATTCATCATGTACACCCTAGTAGTGTTCAGGGGGGGGTGTTGGAGATATTACACACTCACCTAGTATTTATTTTCCTAAATTGACTAGTCTATGTTGAGGGAACCCCTGGCTAGAGATATTCTCCCCCTAGATGAGGGAAACACATCATCTTCAATCTTGAGTCGGTTACACGTCAGTTAGACTAGTGGAGTGGAGTTTTTCATGACAAACTCAGTATTATCACCAAGTGTTGCATGCATACCTCAGTATCATCACCATGAGTGCACACTTACCTTGGGATAATAACCAAGAAGGTTCTACATATGTGCATGCATTACTCTCTTCTCACTCCACTAGTGATTAGTCAATTAATTGATGACTACATGGTTAGTTAAAAAGGAGTAGGTGGCAGTTCACTCCAGTGTTTGTCAGTGAGTGTCTAAATATCTCTATATCACTACTATGGTGCATTAATTACTCATGTATCATATACATATTGTAAATTATTCACTCTTTGAGTGTGGAATATAGTTAATATGATTCTTTCATTCTACTCCCTTATCTTATCTCTCGCAAGCTTTGTGTGCTCATTTTATACTAGATAGGTTCACTATGAAAATTCACATCTTGCACCACATTAAGCAAATCATCTTTAAGGAGCTCAAAAAACTCAATATAGAATTGTATCGGAAAAACGCCTGGTCCTAGCCTTTTACCTTTCTTCATGGATTTAAAGGTGGACTATAATTATGCCTTCATGACCTCAGCCTCCATTGTTGGGTCCATATCTTCAGTGAAGACTTTCAAAAATAGTCTTAAAACTTTTAACATTTTTGCAATAGAAAACCTACGGGTATCTTTGAATAGTGTGCTAAAATGGATTCTTCCAACATTCACCTTTTCCTTAAAAGACTTGACTATGACCCCATTTTGATTGGCCACCTCCCAAATGGTGTTGATATTTTTACGATAATTGGTAAACTTGTGTAATTGTTTTGTGTCAGTATCCCCTTCAACAAGACATACAACTCTTCTTTTAAGCCTCCACGTAGCCTCTTCCTTAGCTAAGAGGCCCCGTATTTGGTCCATTAACATCTTCAAGGAAGAATCCTCCTCTTCAGAAAATTTTCCAGACACATTGGCTTTGTATAGAGAGTTGATTTTGAGCTCTGTCTCCTTCAAAGAGGCTTGGGAGCGCTGATTAAAGGAGACAACCCATTTATTCTAATTGCTTTGATTCTCTACAAATTTCATGGAATTTAATCATGAATGAAGAGCCAACTTCAAAGTAGAGATGAGTCCAGGTAGAAGAAACCAGGTTCCTATATTCCTCTTCTTCCAACTTGACATGGTTAAATTTCAAAGATGCAGAGGGCTTATGTCCCTTAGATTCCAATTTTACAAAAATGGGAATATGATCTAAAAGGCGCCCTGAACGAACCCACAATTTCAAGGTCCATAGTCCATCGATGAAAGAAGCAGAAATAAGAAATCTGTCATGACGTTTGGAGACCCTTTCCACTCCTTTTCTTTCATTCCTCCATGTAGGGATGATTTTAGGGGGTTTTAGTTCCACCAGATGAGAGGTTTCAAGGAGATGTGCGAAAAAATATTCTAAGGGGTCATTGCACGGGAGTACACCCCAAAATTCTCGAAGGAGAGAGTAAAGTTGAGGTTTCCCCTAAAATTATATTAACAACAGAAAGAGCCCTTAAATAAACCAAGCCTTCACAGAAGGGTTTTTTGTCAGCATAAGGGCCATAAAGGTAGATGAATTGAAGAAGAAATCCAAATCCAAAGCCTCCAAATCCACCAGAATGCTTGAGGTCAGAAGTGAGGTAGATAAATCTTAATATTTAGACTCCAAGTTGCAAGGAGACCACCTAAGAGACTGTTCAAATCCAGGGTATAGAATGACCAGTCCTTAGGCCAGTGGGAGAGAAAATCTATGACCTTCAAAACTACACACATATTTTCTTGAAGCATAATTACATAAGGAGAATAGGATTTAATAAGACTTTTGAGGGATAGCAGCTTGGGGGCACCCTCTACCCCATCCATGTTGAACAACATGCAAATCATCGCTCAACCCTATTGCAGGAGTTCCTTTTTATGAGGGCCTGGAGAATTGGGTCATGTTTAGCACTTCTAATGTCCTTTTCCACTAGCGAAAGGTGGGATTTTCGACCAGCCTGAGACCCTTGAATATTTTCTAGGGATAAGATGTTATCAATCACTCCATCATCTTTTGGTTTCTATCTAGGTCAAAGAATATAGTTGGAAGAATACAAGGGAGAAGCTTTACTTTTTTTTCTTGAATTCTTTCGAAGCTTTGAGTTGACACATGCTACATACTTGTTTCCCTTATCTCGTGCATAGGATGGGTGACGGTGAAATGGGGGCATAAATAACTTCAGGATGGACTCTATTTCTATTGTAGATACATATGACATATTTCCCGGTGTCAGGGGACACCGCTTCCACCAACTTCCCATCATGAATATAAGAATTCAAAATAAGCGTAAAATAATTACCAATAGGGACTTCCGACAAAACTGAAGGAGAAGGGTTTCCACTTCCTTCGGCTCCCAAATGTCGAAAGCCTTATCAAAGAGCTTTGCCTTCGGGATATCCTTATCTAGTGACAGCTCCTCTTTGTGAGCTTGCGATTGAATCTCGTTACGTTTCCACGTCTTTTTGAAGGAAGGCCTCAACCTTAATGATTAGTGTAGCCATCAAGGGTATGTCCAAATACATGGAAACCATAGCATTAGAAGGGGATGCACCAGTAATCTATGCGTTGAACCCAAGAGAGGTTCCCAAGGACCAGCTCAATTTCTTCCAATAGGCATTTCTTCAAATCAACCTCCTCCTGTACCCAGGCCCATGTACAGTCTAATTTGGTACTCTAGTCCTTCTCTAATATGATAAAATGACCCTTTTTGTTGCTAATAAATTACAAAAAAAATTCATTCCAAAAAAACAAAGGGAGCCCAAGGAGAATTCACCACACCACCATGGAATTAATAGGCTCACGTTTAGGATCAAAATGGAATCCCCACTCTTGGATAACCGGCCCAAAGGGTCCCTAGCTCTAGTCCTAAATAAGAATTGAACCTTGATCTTTAGTGTATTTGAAAAGAAAACAAACCCAACCCTTTGCTAGAATATAGAAAATTGGGAAATAACTTAGCAAAGGAACCCACGATACATCCAACCAATGCCTAAAACTCTCAGGACGAAAGGTTTTCCCACAAAACTGAACTACTATGGCCTTGCCCAAGAAATATGGGGTTTTTTCCAAAGTGACGTCCTCTCTCACCACCATATGTTTCTTTCTCTTACTAGGAACGAATGCACTTATGACTTTTATTCACTGGAGGGCCCTTAGATTGGGAAACATTATGAGTGATATATTGGGTCGAAGGAGAAACACATATGCAAGACTCTAGACTAGGACTGAAAGGAGAAATTTTACCTTTAGGCTGCACGAAATGAGTGGACGATTGGCCGACCAATGATTCATTAACCTTAGCATTTTTGCACACAAGGGGATGGATTTGTCACCTTAAATGGCGTAAAGGAACAATGGTCCATTGGAAAATATTTTGCCTTCCGCCATGCCTCATGGATTTATCAAGGGATAGGGTTCCCCTAGAGAACACACCCTCATGTCCCTACGACTACAAATGAATTTGGTACTAGAAACAAAGATTTCATCCGATCTAAGGGTTTCCTCACCGTACTTGAGTATGTTATCCTCCATATCTACTTTGCTCAAACAGTCAGAAAGGGACTTGACATTACACCTTTGGGAAAACATTGTTGGATATAAATCCTTACTCCATACCTTTTTTTCTACCACCATAGGCCCGAAAGTTGCAGACCGCCCGAAAAAACCGCAAGACCGCCTAAAAACCGTAGACTGATCTTCCTTCAATTTTATTTTAATTTAGTTAATTATTATTATTAATTAATTTAATTTATTTTTATTATTATGATGACGATGATGATGATGACGACGATACATTTAATTATCAACTATTATGTTTATACTATTTAAATATCGATGAGATCGTTGATTAGTATAAGTCTATTTTATAATGTCCTAATCATGAGAGCAACAACCATGTATATATAAACACAATGTGCCACTAACATTTAGTCAATTTCATACCACAAGAAGAAAAAAAAATGTATCCATTTAAACACAATTATAAATTTTTACCACACAAACATTCAATTGGTTTCAAACCATGGAAGCAAAAAGCCATGTATATATAAACACATTGATGAAATTCTAATCAAAATGTAAAATAACTATGTACTATTTTTGTCTTGTAAATAAGTGGTACATTGCCACCCTAGGGAAATGCCAACTTTGTATACAATATAGCATGAAAACTTATCTACACATAGAATGAAATGAAATGAATTTTACATCAGAAGTTGATTGAATTGCATGTAAATAAGTGGTACATTGTCATCCTAGGGAAATGCAGTCAACTTTGTATACAACATAGCATGAAAACATTTCAACACATATAAGGAAATGAAAAGAATTTGACAAAAAAAGTTGATTGATTTGTTGTCAATGCCCTCCCATTCCTTTGAATCACTCCTATCACCATTAGTCATATCTATTAATCATCATCTCTACACACCATGCTTAAACATTGATGTGCATATCATAAAATGAATAAATACCATGAAGATTGTACTATGTTAGATTAAATTACACTATAAATTTCACTAAAAAATGCAGGATAGATTTTACCATAGAAAATATGCTCAAATCCACTACATCTAAGAATCAATCTAAGATCTTATTTTTTTATTATACTCTTTAGCAATGCTCCATATTTTTAATCAAACTTTTCTACAACATAAAACATAAAATAATAAGTGATAGTTAAAATTATAAATCATAAAGATGTAATTGCAACTCACTTTTAAGCCCCATGGGATATAGCACAATTGGTAAGACATGCACCTACTCTCTCGATACAGGGAGAGGTCACGAGTTCAAGCCTTGTGTCCCTGGGGTTGTAGTTTAGCACCCTTACCATCCATGAACGTGGGGAAGTATTGGTGAGTTTCCCGCACCTATTTCTCTAGTGAAAAAAAGAAAAAATTACAACTCACTTTGTGCTTTTTTTTTCCTCCATCATCAACCATTGTATCTTTACATTTTATTCTATGACCTTACACATTGCTTTCCCTACATATAGTGTCATTTTCCAATAGTACCTCTTTGTTACAAGCCATATGATAGTTCGATCTACTACAACAATACACTATTGAGACTACATAAAATTCATGGAATAAAATATATGCATATTTTGACATGAATATTCAAAATATGCATGCATAACATATGAAAAGACTCTTTGTTCAA
>ML778814.1:251405-269442 GCA_009831015.1 Picea engelmannii
AGAAAATGATGAGATACTTTATTATGAAGTAGAAATAACAAATGAAGAATTTTCTATAATAATACAAAGGAGTGTTCTAGGAGCCTAAAGGGATACCACCTAAGAGGGAAGTGAAGCATGAGATACAGTTGTTTCCTGATTCTCCATTACCAAATATTGGGTTGTATAGACAATTTGTTCTAGAAGTAGATGAGGTGAAGAAACAGTTGTAGCAACTACTCGAGAAATGAGTAATTCAACCAAGCACCTCACCTTGTGGGTCACCTATCATCATCGTACTCAAGAAGGATGGGAATTGGTGAATTTTTATCGACTACATATATTTGAACAAGATTACACTCAAGAATTGGTACGCTCTACCCAATATCAATGATTTGTTGGACCAATGGCAGCATGCCAAGTACTTGACAAAGTTGGATCTCAAATTGGGATAACACTAGGTATGTGTCAAAGAAAAAGATACCTGGAAGACTACCTTTAAGACAATGAAATGTTTGTATGAATGGTTTCTCATGCCATTTCATTTATGTAATGCACCAACTACATTTATAATATTGATGAATAATGTATTGCACCCATATTTATATTCATTTGTTATAGCGTATTTGGATGATATAATGGTTTATATATATATATATATATATATATATATATATATATATATATATATATATAACCTCAAGAAATGTGAGTTTTCTCGTCAGTCATTGGTGTATTTGGGGTATGTGATCAGTGGATGGGAGATCAAGATAGACCCCACAAATATGAAGACCTTCATATTTGTTTAGGCTATGGAATCATGGAATCATCATCTAGGCTAGGTATATTTCAATATATTGATAATTAAAGGAAAACGATGTTTAGGCTATGGAATCATCATCTAGGCTAGGTATATTTCAATATATTGACATTAGATGGAAGCATTTTATGATGCATTCATCGTCCCCCAAGTTTTTCATTTGAAAATGACAGTGCGAATGGTGTAGAAGAGTGTTTTTTGTGGTCTTGAGTTCAAGCGCTGCAACAGTGATGATTATGATTGATGGCCATGATAGCTTGGAAATGTTAACGATTCGATTCATAGTTTATTACATAGTATAATCATGAATCATCACCATTTTCAAAACTTAATACTAAGTGAAACAACCATGAATCATCATCATTATTGAATTTAAACTCATTATAATTGAAAATAATTTTTCAAATTTTTTATACATTTCATTTAGAAAGTAAAAAGTTTAGAAACTCTCAAATAGAGATGGCATAGGAAAAAAATACATACTTTAAAATAGTTGTTGAACTTAATCTCATAATAATTTTAAATAATTTTCCAAAATTTAAAGTAAAAAGTAGAAAGACTTTGTTATGAAGTAAAAAGTAGAAAGACTGATCCTATAGAAAAATCCATAAGAAAAAAATCCCTTTAAGTAGTGATAATATCATTGAATCTAAAATATCTTTGATAACCTAGAAGGTGGATAGTGGTGGAGGTATTTGAATGTGGTTTAGGCGGGAAACAAATCAAGAGTTGCAGGTTTCATGGAGGTTGAATTTGTTTTTTGAGGATACTCCCTTGATTCGTCTAGATGGTCGAAGAGTTTACTAAGGTTACGTCGGCTTTATCTTTGACTATTTTTTTTAGCGGTTTTGGAGGGGAAGTCTTCTTAGGAGAGTGGTTCTACTTTCTTATCCAGAGCTAGCGTCAAGCTCTTCGACCCCTAGACTTAGTGGGATGGAACCTTTTCTCCCTCTCGCTTACTATCCTCCTAGCTTGACAGGCGTAGAAGATCTTCTTAACTACTTAGGCTTCTGGACTGGCAGGCTCTGAGTTGACAGGTCCCTTGTCATTTATTTCTCGGGCCTTCTGTCTTTTCATTATTTACTTCTAACCTTCCATCTAACTTTTTATCAATCCCGATGAGTCATAACTTTATTTGTTTAACGTTTTATTACTGAGTTGGCAGTCGTTTTAGGCTAGTGTGGCAAGCAGGTATGGAGAGTGAGATCAACACCCTCTTGGGTGTGACTGACGAGGAGCCTTGGGATTAGGCAAGATTCCTTTCAATGGTGGATGAGCTTTGTAGGCGTAATGGTAGAAGGATCACACTTAATGCAGATTTAAACAAGCCATTAACACCCTTGGCAAAGTTACCTTCCTCCACTACAACCGGTTCAAAGAAGTTTCACCTATCTACTGTAGCGTTGGGTCTTTCCCTCTGCAAGGAAGCTTCTCGTATTCCTGGTGTGGTTTTAGAAGTTTTAACTGTTGGAGGTTTTGATAAGGTGAAGGGTTTACAAGGAAATAGCGTAAAGGAGGTAGGCCTGAACACTATTCGCAACGCTTAAACATTCAAGAACAAGGGAGGTGGCTTGTTGGGGAAGTGGGGTTCTCCAAAGCGCATTGTGCGAGCGTGGAAGCCAAAACGAACCAAACGAAAAATAGTTATGGGCTTGGATGTGGGACTTTAAGAGTCATGTCCGCTTTCTATGTGTGCTCTGGTGGGAAGGTTGGCATACCGTTTTCTATGCAATATGTCTTTTTCGGAGTGGATGAGAGTTACTTGGGAACCCCTTATGGGTTATTCCCCGGTGTTATTGACTATGTCAAGGGGATGGTTCATATTTTGTTTCAAAAACCCGGAAGACGCAGCTCGGATTTTAGAAATTTTATGGGCTTTTGAGGGTAGTAGCCTCATGCTAAAGAGGTGGCGGATAAGGTTTGACCCGACGACAGAGTATTTTAGCTACTGTCACCTCTGGGTCATGCTCTCGGGTCTTCCGCTACAGTTATGGAATGTCAAAACTTTGGAGGCGATAGGAAATGTCTTAGGACATTTTATAAAGGTCGATGAGGATGCTTTACAGTCTTCAGACAAAAGGATGGCTAAAGTCCTCATGGAAGTGGATATACATGTTGGAGTGTTGTAAACTTTGGAGATTGAATGGAGGGGACTTCTATTAGTCCAGAGATTAGATTATTTGGGTATACCATTCCCTTGTTCACGATGTAGGAAAACTAGTCATCTAAGGAAGGAATTTCATCATGTTTATGGAGCTTCTATCAACGAGGACTCCTCGGAGGATAATACATCAAACTGTTATTCTCATGGGACGCACGCACAGGAGCCGAAATCTTTTTCGGGAGCATGGGATATGGATAGACCAGCTTCTTCGAACAACACCTTCATTGGTAAGTTGATACACTACTATTCATCTATGTATTTCACTTTGTCTACGTGGGAAAGAGATCACTTTGATATGTTATTCCCTTCGAAGTCAAGTAATCCATTGACGATTGTTAAGACTATGGTTAATGAGACTATTTTAGAGAGTTCAGTTCCGCTTAATGAGACTATTTTAGTGAGTTCAATTTCTCTTGATGCTCGGCGTGTTCCCACTCCTACCCCTGTTGTTAACCAAGTGTTGATTAACAATGTTCCTCCTGAGACATTGTCATAGGAAGATTCACTCCTTGTACCTAGTTATGAAGAACCTATTTCCAGTGAGCATTCCTCGGATAGGATGCTAATGACCTTGGTTCCATCCTACAAAGAGGTTGTTAGTCCTATCCTGATCCCAACTTTCTTGGGGAAAGAAGTTGTGGTTACTGCTGGGCCTAGTGATTTTTCTAGAGCTTCTGGTTGTGTAGGAGTCTCAAATGGGAAGGACCTTGCATGGTTGCGGGGATTGGGGCTTGAGTTATCTCCTGTAAAAACTAGAAGTGCTCGCAAAAAATCGGGGATGAACCTTTCCTTTTCGACAAACCAATTTTATTCAAACATTGATCAGGGGGCGCTTAGAGGCATGAAATCCCTTGCAAGGGATAAATCATTATCCTCCTCTCTCTTAATATAAGAGGGGTAGGAGGACCCCTAAAGCTAGCCTCCATGCGAAGTCTTATCTCAAAAAATTTACCCAATATTATCTTTCTACGGGAGACTCTAGTGGATGAGGAGAAGGCTAGGCATTTCATGTTTGCACTTAGGCCAGAGTGCATGACTTGTGTCGTTAGTTCAATGGGAAATTTGGGTGGCCTCTTGGTGTCTTGGGATCCTAGATTTTTTGAATTTTTTCCTTTCCTAAGTTGTGGTGGTATTTTCTTGTTAGGTTCCATCTTAGTGGATAAAAGGAAGATTTCTCTTTTGAATGTATATGGCCCATGCACAGACCACAATAATTTCTAGAAAAAAGTGGAAGACAGGGGACTATTAGATCATGCTAACTTGATAATGGTAGGGGACATGAATTTCACATTAAATTCAACTGAGGTTTGGGGCATAACTTCTTTGACTGACCCTTTGGCGGCCTTCTTCAGGGATTTGTTTGAAAAAAATAAGTTAGTGGATGTGGCGCCTGCTGAGTTGGCTCCAACATGGTGCAATGGTAGATCTGGAGAGTATGGCATTGCTAAAAGACTTGGCAAAATCTATGTGGAGGAGGATCTTATTGTGCCAACTGTGAGATACAGTTTGTGGGTCGAATATACTTATTTATCCGATCACGCACATATATTACTTCAATTGGACATTGGGATTCTGGTGGTTGCTCACCCTTTCAATTTTAATTCAGTCTGGTTGCATGATGATTCCTTTTCCTCTTTATCTCGTGAAGTTTGGACTGATGCACAACTTCAGCAAGTTGAAGGGGCGCAAAGGAATTTAGTTGGGAAGCTCTCACTTCTCAAAAATCGGGTTAAAATATGGTCGAAATAAAAATGTCTACGGGATAAGATTGAATTGGAAAAGACGGAAGTTGAATTGGTTGTGCTCTATATTCAAAAGAATCAAGGAACACACACTGAAGATTATGAACAACGATTGATGTTCTTAGAGTCTGAGCACAATAAATTTCTGTTGGAAGAGGAAGAACGATGGCGCCAAAAGAGCAGGGCCATCTAGATAAAGAGTGGAGATAAAAATATGAAGTTCTTTCACTGTTTTGAAAGATATAAGAAGAACAAAAAACACATCTAGGAAATAAAATATGAAGCTGTATTGGCTCACACAGGTCAGGAGGCCCTAAAGGATGAAGCAGTTTATTTCTTTAATTCTTTCTATCAGGACACATGGCATAACAACATTAGGGACCAGTTAGATACCGTCAGACTGTATCCTAGACTTGTTTTGGAGGATGAAGTAGAAACTCTTGAGAAGCCTTGTACCATTGAGGAAATTTTAGAGGTTCTAAAAGGTTTTGCAAAGGACAAAAGTCCTAGCCCAGATGGGTGGACTGTCAAAGTTTTCTTATACATATTCGACCTGGTTGGGCAAGATTTGCTTGATGTTGTGGAGGAAACTAGGATCTGAGGTGAGGTTATTCGACCGATCATTTCTACTTTCATTACCTTGATTCTAAAAGCCAAAAACCCTAGCTCCTTCAACTATTTTCGTCCTATCGCACTGTGTAATTTATGCTAAAAAATTATTGTAAAAGTAATTGAGAGGAGACTCAGGCCTATCCTCTCACACATCTTGTCTAAAGAACAATTAGGTTTTATAAAGGGTGGATAGATTTTAGATTCCATAGGGACAACACAGGAGTGCCTTCATAGTATTAAGGCCAAAAAACTTCAATCTATCATCCCGAAGCTAGATTTAAAAAAGGCCTATGATTGCACAAACTGGGATTTTCTGAGGTTTATGCTTCTCCAGTGTGGCTTTGGAATTCTTATGAAAAATTGGATTATGAGTTGTGTTTCCTCAATTACATATACCATCCTAATCAATGGCAAGGCCACTAAATTCTTCAGAAGCAGTAGAGGGTTACGGCAGGGTTGCCCACTGTCGCCTCTTTTGAGCATACTTGTAATGGAAGGCCTTAGTCTTTCTCTTAAAAAAGGTCAATATGAAGGGAAGTTGTTGGGAATCAAGGTTTCTAGGATTATTAAGATCCTCCATCTACTCTTTGTGGATGACGTTCTAATAATGACCAGAGCATCGATCCTAGAATGGCAGGAAATCAACAAAATTCTTAACACCTTTTGTTGTGCGACAAGATTGATGATCAACGTCCAAAAGCCCACCTTTCTACACTATGGTGTTCATCAGGGAACTTTAGATGCTTTGAAAGTTTTCTTTCAATTCAACTTCTTGAATCTTTTGGATGGATTTAAATACTTGGGTTTCGTTTTAAAGCCTAATAGCTACAAGTCGGAGGATTGGCAGTGGCTTATTATGAAGTTTGAGAATCGAATTAGTCACTGGTGCAATCGACTTCTTTCACTGGGGGGAAGATATGTGCTGATCAAAGTAGTGTTAGAAAGTCAGCCAATCTTTTGGATGGCCTTGGAACACATCCCAACATCTGTTCTAAATCGGATCCGTAAGATGGTTTTTTCTTTTCTTTGGTCAGGCAACAAGAAAAAATAAATCTACCACTTATGCAGATGGGAGACCATTTCCAAACAAAATTTTTTTGGCAGGTGGGGGTTGAGAAACATTTATAGTTTTTCCAGGGCATTGGGGACTAATACATTGTGGCACAGACTGATGAAAAATGGTATTTGGCAATGGGTGTTAAAAGACAAGTATTTCCCCCATATCTCTGTGGTGACTTGGTTGCGATCAACTTCTCCAGTCTCGTCTTTCGGCTCCCAAATTTGGAAAAACCTCCCAAATACTTTACCTTTGATCGTGCATTGACTAGCATGGAAACTGGGTTCAGGAGACTCCATTATTGTTTGAAAGGACGAATTATTGGGCTTGGGGAAGGACTCCATTTTGTCTACTGATTTGATTTCCTATCTAAACATTAAAAAAATGTTTTTTCTTTATGTTGGCCCTCAACCAAGTTTTGGAGAACCTTGGTCATGTTTGACCATTTTTGGGACTTTGACAGGCTAGTCGAAGACGAAGCGCCACGTGAAGTGGAGATCACGTGATATTTCCCCCTTTTGTGGGATTTTTGGGTTTAGGGTTTATGTAACGGGTATGGGATGTCGTCCCATGGATTTACCCATGTTTAGGCCCCATTTGTAATGTATAAACAGATATCTAGGTGATGTAAGAAACGAGTGGAGATACCTAGTAGAATTGTCTTAGTGTGGAGCTAAAGGCTTTGTGCATACTATGTGTTAAGACTTGCAGAGCTAAGTGCAAGTGATTGTAAGAATCTTGTGTGCAGACTATGTAAGAAGGCTTTGTGCTATGACCTAACTGAGGGAAGGAGGATCTGGCGAGGTGTGCGCAGATCTCTTGTCCTATGCAGAGAATGTTTTGTGGCTCTGTGCATGTAAGAGGATTGAAAGAAGATAATTAAGAAGACGAAAAGTTGGTGGACGTAGCCCCATGTTGGGGGTGAACCATGTATATTATGTGTTGTGATTGATTTGTGTCATTAATGTGATTTATTCTTAGTGATGAATATTTATGTATGTTATATGCATCTGATATAGTAGCTTAGTACTTAATAACTTGGATGAATGCTAGATCCATTGATTCTATGTGCTAAATGGTCAGATATGCTTAGATCTTGTTGAATACTGCATTGTTCTATAATTAGGGTTTTACCCACGATGTGAATAAAGGGTTAAGGACTAATGAATGTTAATTGCTAAGTTCTCTGTTAAAGCATTGAGATCACAGATCTGTGTCCCAACTAGGTTGCAGACACTTGATTCCTATATCCCCCCCACTCTCTACCTCGGGTGAGACTTCATTTGCTTCGCAGGTGTTTCCAAAAGGGCCGGTAGTTAAGGTTTTGTTGGTGCGTTGTTGAAGCGTTGAACCCTGGGTCTGCCCCTGTGCCAACAAATGGTTCTAGTACTGGGACCTGAAACTGTGATTGTTGGGAACTGAGGAAAAGAGAAAGCTCTGTGTGTAGATTTGTTGTTGTAGTGCTCAATACTCTACTTGACTTATGAAGCTTTGTGCTAAGAAGGGAATCAAATCTGAAGAAAAGAGGTAATATCTTAAGGCTTTGTGCTCTGAAAAAGGTAAGATAAGTAGAAAATTTCACTTCGAAAGAATGGATCTAGGTATATTTGATAAATTTTGTCCTAATCTGAAAACTAGGGCACAACTAGAAGAAAAAAGATATGATATGAATAGATCTGATAAAAATAGTGAAAGATATGTTATCCCTATGCATAGAAAGAATTTTTGGACTAACAAGTGGATGCAAGATCCTAGAAAGAATTCTTTGTAGGTCTACCACTATGATCCCAGTGCGCAGTACAGGAAAGGTTGGGGATCATTTAAGAGAAAGAGAGGATTGACATTATGTTATAATTGTAGAAGACTGAGACATCTTGCTAAAGAATGCCCTAGTAGAAGTCCTATTTGCCTTTGTTGTAAAGATATTGGACATGAAGTTTTGAATTCCCTAGAATGATTTCTAAAGTTGAGAAGATGAACATAAGACAAGAAGACCATGAGGAAGGTCAAGAGACTAGGAATATGCTAAAGAACCAGAAAGAATCAGAGGCTATATTATTGCAAATGAAAGAAACATTGAATGATCATAGAGACATCAGTTTATCAGTTATTTTAAAAGATAAAGAGTGCATAGAAACAAGATTAGGAGACTTCGACATAGACTGTGTATTGGATGCAGAAACACAGGTGAACATTATGATAGAAAGTACTTGGGAAATCTTAGGAAAGCATGCTATGATTCCTTCATTGGGAGGAATAAGATTGTTTAAAGGAAATCTGATAACCCTATGTGGAAGACTTGTCCATGTACCTATGGTTGTTCATGGAACATCAACAGAAGAAGGATTCGAAGTCATTAAGTTTGTTGAGAACATCGCCCCATTTTCACTTTTATTAGGAAGAACTTCGATCGAGAGAGATCAGATTTGAAGGAGAGAAGAAGCAGAATCTATAGAACATAAAAAACAAGAATTAAGGGATTTCATGGCTAAGAGAATAATGCGCTTAATAAAAGAACAAGAGGACAAGTCAAAGCAACTGAGGACCAGAGACTTAGCTATCGAAGTTCAAATAACACAAGAAGGATTAAAGAACCTATCCATGCAGGAGAATAGAGCACCTACTCCAGAAACAGTAAGAGAAGAAGTATTATCCTCAAACCTTGGGAAATATCCTCAGCAATGCGAAGCTACTATGCTAAGAAAAGATAAGAACAATAATGGAAAGAGGAATCCAAAGATGCAGATCACATGAAAGAAATTTAGAAATCTCAGTAAGAAGAAAACAAAGCTAGAAAAATTGTAGGAGGTTCCAGAGAGGACTTCGCAGAATGAAGACTTGCAGAACTTGAACCTCGTCGGAATAGCAGAACAACACTGACTGACACTTTTTCACGACAAATAAATATGACCGTTGGAGGCATCCCGACTGTTAGAACAATGCTCCAGAATGGATAGAAACATAGTTATTTCTGGAACGTTCTCCATCAGACTGTTGGGACTGCACCATAACAAATGGAATTGTATTGATCGAGGCATTTCTGCCCATTGGAGAAGTATGTTACGACGTTGTCTATTTATCATGTCGAGCGTTGCACCAAGGAAACTTTCATGAATTGTGATTATCCGAGCCCACAGAGAACTAATCTCTTTTGCATAGTGCTTATTGTAACCTCACCATCCGTTCTTCTACCTTGATTGTTTGTTCACCAACCCGAGATATTTGATCTTGAGCGTGTATGTTGGGCAACCTTAGTGCAGTAGAAAAATCCATCGAAGAAATCCTCATAGACCTCATGGCTAAGAAGGTCCTGTCCATAGTAGTACAAGCCTCATCGACGAGAGGAGTGCAAGCATCCCCATCGACTGCACGTCGATCTGGGACCTCCCGAACTGCGACAGAGAAGAGAAGCAAGCATCACGACGACTTGGCAAACGCGAAGCTCATCCCATCAATCCTACCTGACTATATCCCGCCTCTGGTTGGTGCGGTTAGTCATGATAGCGTCTCGAGGGACTTCGACTACACTCTGATTATTCCGTACCTCCCAAAGGGGATACACACAGTTGGACTGTAGTTAGGCCAGATTATGATGATGAAGATCAATGACTTCAACTTAGGAGACCGCAAGAACTATGGCATGCTCGCACCACACAAGTACTTGACCAAGACAACGGGGAATAAGTCGAAGATAATCCCCTAGACGTGGACTATGGACATCGCGAGGTCCACCATTCTTAATGTCATGAAGATCCCACACTTCGACAGACATCAGGAGGTTAACGCGTGCGTTAAAATCCTCCTATCATGCTACCATGGTGGTTACCTGTGGTTGGATCGGTGCATCACAATAGATCCGGTGTTGATCCATTGGATCACTGGATTAAGCATGAAAGGACCAGATCCCTAGGATTTTTACCTAGGGAAGGATGCAGATCATGCCCTGGCGCAGTGCATAAAAGAAACCTATGATGATGTGGAAAAAGGGAAGCGAGGATACAAGGTAACCTCCATCCAAAATGGTGTAGTGCACCTAGCTTGTTAGTTGATCGCTGGTAAGCTCGTCAGGAAGAACAGGCCAACGTAGGTCACGGGGTTTGTCGTCGACCTCGCAGAAAAATGCGTCGAAGGGATGCAAATGAACTGGGCAAGTTACCTCGTCAACCAGTTGTAACAAGATTGTCACGAAGGTCAGGATCAGGGCTACAAGTTCCATTTCAATTGGTTGTTGATCCTCATTTCCTGCATTGCTTAGGAGATGCCGGAAGGAGCAACCTTCCCTGAAATTGAGTCGTCTGAACCACTAGTTTCAAAGTTCACTACGATATGGTATTCGAGCGACATGGAGAAGCAATAGCAGTCAAACGTGGTGTTCCACACCTATTATCTATAGCTGAAGAGGGCCATTGAATCCTTCCCTCGCATGATGCCGAACACTCTGCACAGGTTCAGGCCACTTGTGAAGTTCTGTGCAAATAGACACTTCATCTATATCACTGCGCGTAGAGACGAACACAAAGAAGAGCTCCAATCCTATTACAAACTCACAGAGGAGGACATAGAAGAAATAACCAAGGAATGGCCTACAGAGTTCCTTGTACCATTCGAACAGACAGAACTCTCCAACCCTGACCTCATCAGAAGTCTTGTAGTCACTCACAAAGAATATGATGCACCCAACAGTAGCAGGAAGAAAAAGAAGGAAGAGGTACAGGAATTTAGCAGTGCATCAAAGAAAACTACACCAGATTCACCTAAAGGAGGAGGAGGTGACGAAGTAGAAAAAGAAGAGGACGAAGGGGAAGAAAACAAACAACAACATGGCGAAGTAACACTGCCTAAGGATCCCATCACAGAGGCTGAGAAATCCAAAAAAAGAAAGGGTTCCTCGAAGAAACCTTCATTGCAAAAGAAGTCAAAAGCCAATAAACCTCCATTTCAGAGTGTGCTCACAGTGGATGATATTGAACTCATCATCATCCTTGTATCAGATACCTCAGAGGACATTTTGTAGCGAAGTGAAGCCAAACATGAGACAATTTTTGACAGGATCGAGGTGAAGCTCAAAGGGGTACAACATGCTCTTTATTCAAGTCGTACAGCGTCTACTGCGCCATTGTTAGCAGGGGACATAGAAGTAGGAGATGAGCCTGCCCAGCTACGCAGATTAGCAAACTCGACCGAGGCTCACCTTCATCGGGTCCATGAGGAAAAGGAGCAGGCCATAGAGGCATTAAAGAAAACAAAAGAAGAAGCCCTAGAGCAACGCTAGATTGCGCAACAAGAGAAAGATGACCTCCAGGCAAATTTTGCAGAGGATAAAGCGCAGATCTAGAAGGAAAAAGAACAACTACTCACAGAGTAGATGGGAGTCAAGGAGGCAGTCACCAGAGCACTTCGCTTTGTGCCAGGCCTCACACAAATAAAAGTAGACACAATGGAGAGTCAAGTGGAGAAGTTCATTGAAGATATTCAATAGCTTCAAGAAAGAGTGGAAGAATTGGAACTACAAACCGTGCCAAGCACTCTACAGGAAGTGTGAGATAAGAGGGAAGAAATTGCTCAGAGCGCAGTAGAAACAATCAAGGCATTGGCCTTAGAATGAAAGAAATTAAGCATTCGAAGTGTGCAGACCTATGAGCACCTTGCAGAAGACCCGGAACTAAGGACACTAGAGTCACAACTCCAAAAGGAAAAGCAACAAGCAGCGACATTACAAGCATAGTTGAAGCCGTTGTCATCAGTCGAGAGGAAGAAAAGGTCCCAGAAACAGTGCACCATTCAACAACAGGTCCATGCCATCTAGAGTAAAGTCATGGAAGTGACCCAGAGGCTATAGACAGTGCAGGATGAAGCCTACACATTGTTTGAGGAGATTGAGGGACAAGGTGCACAAATAGAACAAGTAGTCACCACGGTGGAACAACGATTGGAAGGACCGGTGACTAAGAAAGTTATTTAGGCGTTCATCGAGTAGGAGGCTCTAGCGAAGCAGTAGGTCGAAGCAGCTCGATCCAAGCTCGATGCCTTCGAAGCAGAGTTTCCCAGATCAAAGTGACTTGGGACAAGTCACAGGTGAGTGTTGGGGGCATGTTGGCCCTCGACCAAGTTTTGGAGAACCTTGGTCATGTTTGACCATTTTTGGGACTTCGACGGGCTAGTTGAAGACAAAGCACCAGGGGAAGCGAAGATCACGGGATATCGCCCCCTTTTGTGGGTTTTTGGGTTTAGGGTTTATGTAATAGGTATGGGATGTCGGCCCATGGGTTTACCCATTTTTAGGCCCCATTTGTAATGTATAAATAGATATTTAGGCAATATAAGAAATGAGTGGAGAGACCTAGTAGAATCGACTTAGTGTGGAGTTAGAGGCTTTGTGCATACTATGTGTTAAGACTTGTAGAGCTAAGTGCAAGGGATTGTAAGAAGCTTGTGTGCAGATTATGTAAGAAGGCTTTGTGTTGTGACCTAAATCAGGGAAGGAGGATCTGGTGAGGTGCACGCAGATATCCTTTCTTATGCAGAGCGGGTTTTGTGGCTCTGTGCATGTAAGAGGATTGAAAGAAGATAATAAAGAAGACGAAGAGTTGGTGGACGTAGCCCCACACTGGGGGTGAACCACGTATATCCTGTGTTGTGATTGCTTTGTGTCATTAATGTGATTTATGCTTAGTGCTAAATATTTATGTATGTTAGATGCATATGATATAATAGCTTAGTGCTTAATACCTTGGATGAATGCTAGATTCGTTGATGCTATGTGCTAAATGGTTAGATATGCTTAGATCTTGTTGAATACTGCACTGTTATGTAATTAGGGTTTTACCTGCGATGTGAATAAAGGGTTAAGGACTAATGAATGTTAACTGCTAAGTGCTCTGTTAAAGCATTGAGATCACAGATCTGTGTCCCAACTAGGTTGCAGATACTTGAGTCTTGCAACCCGCCCCGCCTTTACCTCGGATGAGACTTCATCTGCTTCACAGGTGTTGCTGAAAGGGCCGGTAGTTAGGCTTTTTTTGGTGCATTGTTGAAGCGTTGAACCCTGGGTCTGCCCCTATGCCAACACTTTATCAAGCTATCCGAGTCTCTCCACAGGGCTCGATCCACTCCAACTGGCTAGACATCTCAGATTTGGGATTGGAGGGCGATCTTGCAGCTGAATGGGAATGGTATAGGAGGATCTTGATTGGATCAGGCATACAACTAACTGAAAGAGCGGATGAGTTAAGATGGACGGGTGGAGATAGCTTTGGTGAGATTTCAGTTAAAAATGTTTACAATGCATTTTCTTCCAAACTTCGGAAAAACAAAATAGGAGGTTGGAGGAAAAAACTTTAGAGTTGGGATTGTACCCAAAAGATTAATCTTTTCGCCCGGCTTGTGATTGAAGATAAAATTCTTACTTGGAAAAATTTACAAAAAGGAGGATGGGTGGGGCCAGGATTCTGTCAAATCTGCAAAGGTAACCGAGACTCTAGAAAACACCTATTTGTTTATTGCCCTTTTACTTTATCAGTTTTGGAAAGGATCAAAGGGGCCCTCAAGTTCACTACAGGATGAAATGACACAACAGTGAAGGAATTCTTTGAAAACTGGGCTCTTCAAAACCACAATATCCCTACACTTCCATCCTTTATTTGTTGATTCATTTGGCTTGAAAGAAACTTGGCTATATTTGAGTCAAGGATTCCTTCCATTCAAAAGATAACATTTCTCTTTTTAGGTGTGATGAGTAGTAACAAGCCAAAGAAAAAAGTTTATAAAACTAGATGCTCATTTCTTTCTATTCCAAATGATAAAATCATAGGGTGGTTTGACGGGGCAACACAAAGGAATGGATATCTAAGTGGCATGGGAGGAGTCATAAAAATCAATGATCACACAGTCTACAAGTGGACTCTAAATTGTGGAAGAGGAACAAATACAAGAGTAGAACTTATGGGTGTTTGGGCTTCTCTAACTTTGGCTCATAGACTTTCTATTACATATTTTCACGTTTTAGGGGACTCTAAAATAGTCATTGAATGGCTTAATAGAAATGGCAATCTTCAAGCAGTCTCTATAGACGGTTGGAAGGATGGGAGAAAGGAGCTCATCAAGTATTTTTTGAATATTACCTTTGCTCATGTATACCGAGAAGAGAATCAAGAGACATAATGCTTATCAAAAAAGGCTCTCTCAATGTGTCTAGGGAACATAGCATATAACCTGTGGAAAGGAGGTCATGAAGGCCCAAAACTCTTTTTAAAGATGTACTGGCAGTCTTTCTAGGGATTTTTTCATGTGTTGTTTTCTTGCAAAGAAGGGTGTTTTCTTTTTTCCATTATCTATGTATGAAAGACAAAAATGTTTTTGAAAAGTATTTCTTTTGTCGAAAAAGATTGGTGCTAGTAATGTAAGGAAATTGGATATTTCCATATAGTTTTTCCATATAGTTTATGTCAGTAGATAGGACTATGAAACTCAAGGAGCCCTTGGTGTAATGTTTTGTTATGTGAAGAGATTATATTAATATAAATATAATGTGCAATTTTCAATGAAAAAAAGTAGTGATAAGTGATAATACTTTTTTTTGTATTTATCTATGATATTTATTTCCTATAAACACAAAATACTTTGTATTTAAATCAGTGGGACTTATTGTACTGCCGAAGGTAGTATATAGCAATGAGTTAGCATTGACTTTCATATTAGTTTTGTGTTGACTTGAAAAATTTATATCAATCTAAATGTTCAACATAACAATTAAAAAAAAAAAAAAATTAAAAACAAAAATAGTATTTTTGAACTTTTCATTGGTCAAACTTGATAGTGTTATTGCAGCCTTCAGTATTTCGAAACCTTAAATTAATGAGAAAAGACAAGACCACAAAAAAACTAATATAATGTAATATTGTATTATAATATATGTTAAAATATAATATTGTATTGTTTTTTCAAATGAGGTAAAAATTTAAATTTTAAATGTCAACTTCTTTACACTTATTAAAATTTCAATAATTTTACATTTCTTAATATTTTTATAATTTTTTAATTTCAATAATTTTACATTTATTAATATTTTTTTAATCTTTCAATTTCAATAATTTTACATTTATTAACATTTTTTCATCTTTTAGTATAATTTTATAGAAATTTGTATGTAATAATTTTTAAACTTTTAACTCATATTTTAAAATATAAGAAATATTGAGATGTTTTTACTTTTTTAATTATTATAAAGATTATGGGAAGTACAGATCTGCATTCTTTTCGAATGACTAAAGAAATGTCTGAATATTATTTATATAAGCCGTGCAGATATTAACAAGTTTTCGGAAGCAGTACATGCAGCGTGCTGCCCTTGTTTTAGATGGTCCTAAGAGTAACCAGTCAACCTGCATTGACCGACAAGTTGATAACAACCAATGATGAGTAGAGCCCACTACTGATTGACAACTCAATTATAATAAAATTTCCACTGTGATAAAAATAAAAATAGCATATTCATAAAAATCCTCACAGCTGCTAATTGACAACTCAAATACTATAGAATTTACACTTGGAAAAAAATAGCATAGAAACCTGAGGGGAGCCAAATCAATTTAATTTAATTTTCATATCGCAATGAGGAGTGTGAAATGACCATTGTCCTTGCGTGTGGATCTCTAGTGTGAAAATCCGTGCTAGCCCAGTCCAGGCCTACACCCGAATGGAGCTCCCACCCGAATAAGGTCAGGGCGGCCGGCCAAGCCCAACAGCAAGCTGAAGACTTTACTGGTTGTTGGAAAGCGAGAGTATATATATATATATATATATATATATATATATATATATATATATATTGCTACTGGCATTACTCATAAAGTAATGCATGTATGCAGAGCAGAGCAGAGCAGTGCAGTGCTTCCTTCTGATGCGCCATGAATGCTGCTGATGGGTCCGTCTATGGTCAAAGAAAAAGAAAGAGAAGCCCATCAACTCTCGTGACAGTCAGTCTCCCTCTCTTGGTAATCGTCACCGCACAGACTGGCCGTGAAATCAAACTTTAACCTACCCACCAATCTCCATCATTCATTCATTGATGCATGACATTTAAGAAAGAAAAAAGATCGAATCTTCTAAGACAACACGGAAATAGATGACCCATTAGATGAGATGAGTTGGGGCGCACTGGACAGGCTGGGCACGATCTGTTGAGAATCTCTTTCACACTCTGTTTACTTTGTTATTGAATTCAATCAGTCCGTGAAATGGGAGGTAAGTGGCAGACCAGACCAGGCCCGGCCCGGTCCTTCGTCTGATCCAACGGCGTCCTCTTGAAATAAAACCAAAAATATAAAAAGAAAACGGAGAAGCAGTCCGCAGCTGCTCCGCCGGAGCAGACAACAGACGCCTCCTCCGTCCCGGACCCCCGGTACATTGCACTGAGTAGACTGCATGCCTTCTGACTGAATATATTATTCACGTACATTACATAATTGCCATATCCCTCTGCTTTCGCAGTCCACACATAACATAATTTGGGTTGGCTGCCAAAGTCGTCCTCGAATAACGTATTGCCTTTCATTTTCTTCCATGGAAATGTCTGGACTGTTTACTGATATAGTAGTGCTTGGGAATTTCAATGCCTGCAAAGTAGACCAAATCAACCTCCTTTTGTCCAACTCTCTATTCATCTCTTTATCATCGTCCTTTGAAGCATTCTCACTCCAAGATCATTTTAATAATTCCATTGCTTTGCTTGGTGGGATCATTGGCATTCAAAAAGTTTAGTTTTTTTTAATTTAAATTTGGAGAAAAAAAATACCTTCAAAGTGATCTGAGATCTGAGTTTTATCAGGACGAAAATTTTGTTGCTAGAAATTTGTGTCTTTCTATCCAAAATTGTGAAAAAAAAAAATCAAAAAAATCTTTACTTATGATATTTCACTTAATTTTAAATCAAAACTAAAACATTTATTTATGATATTTCACTTAATTCTAAATCAAAACTAAAACCTTTTAAATACCCTTTGTCAATCCCCTTCGCTTTGCTTTACTCTATTTCCAATGCCATGCATACTGACCAGCCACTTCTCACCACATTTCCAGATCCAAATTTTAAAAAGTAATTATAAATATGTCTAGAAATGATAAAAAAAGAAGAAGTTTAGACTACATCTTTGGAGAATTGTGATATTTTCAAAATGTTGAATACAATACCTGTTTTGAGAAGCATAACATTACAAGGTTTTGAATATATGGATAAAATGGGTTATCATGGAAATTGAGTTATATAAAATGGAGTGAATAGAATGGCTATAACCATGATATTTTCAAGCCACTTCTCACCACATTTCCAGATCCAAATTTTAAAAAGTAATTATAAATATGTCTAGAAATGATAAAAAAAAAAGTTTAGACTACATCTTTGGAGAATTGTAATATTTTCAAAATGTTGAATATAATACCTATTTTGAGAAGCATAACATTACAAGGTTTTGAATATATGGATAATGAGTTATCATGAAAATTGAGTTATAAAAAATGGAATGAACACTAAAATTTTGGGTAGAATGGCTATAACTATGATATTTTCAAGTCACTTCTCACCACATTTCCAGATCCAAAATTTAAAAAGTAATTATAAATATGCCTAGAAATGATAAAAAAAAAAAGTTTAGACTACATCTTTGGAG
>ML778814.1:279440-298449 GCA_009831015.1 Picea engelmannii
TTTATATATATATATATATATATATATATATATATATATATATAAAATAAAAATGTTATTAAAAATTTAAAAATATATTATTTTAATATTTTTAAATAACAAAATAATTATATATTAATAATAAGATATATTATTTAATTAAAAACAATATATATAATATATATAATAGACATTACACAAATATCATTATGAAAATCTTTTTGGATTTTTACATATTGGTAGTGTTGATAAGTGGCAAAGTGCCTAGTTTTTTAACTAAGTTTAAAGGAACAATGGTATGTAACAAATGATTTGGTGAGATAGAGGAGTTGGGTCGAAAACAAATTATTGCTTTTGGCATTTGAAGTAATAGGCCTAAGTCAAATATCATTACAATAGTCTCCCACTTACCAAGCTCACAATTATAAATGTGGTGGGTCCTACATAAAAGATATAATGTTGGTGGTCTTTTGTGAAAAATATTTTCTCAGTATCTGGTGTGTCTTAGGTGAGTGTTGTTGTAGCCTTAATTTCTTTATAATGTATTTTTGGATCTCAATAAGGAAAATTCATTCCCCAATGCTCTTATCAACTTCATTTATGTCGAAGGATAAGTAGATGCAACCCTCTTCTCAAATTCCAAAGAAATTAAAAAAAATACAGTATAACTACATCGTTTTGATCAGTGGTTTGATATTTCCTAAGTAGATTGTTGGATTGTCATTAATAATGACACATGTAAGATTTGACTATGAGTATTGTGTTGGAAATAGAAATTTATCTTGAATTACACGACCACATCCAAAAAGTTTTAATGAGCATTATTTTATTCCAACTTGTTAAATCATGTTTTGAGGAATGTAAATAAATGATTAGCTTTAACTTAGGCAAAGGATTATACAAACCAAGAGTCTAAGAAAAAGAAAAATAATTGTCTATTTTATTTATATTTTTTCATGAATTTATATTATGAAAAATATAAATAATTATGAATTTGTAAACAATTATACAAAAGTTAATTAGTTTTGTATTATTTTGAAATTTATATATATTTTCAAATGTTAGTATTCTTATATTATAAAATTGGTTTTTCAACATAACCTTAAATTGGAAGAGTTCAATTCGCAGAGAAATACTTCTGTTATATTAAGAGATTAATTAGTAGAGACATCACATCATGAGGATATCACGCTAATCTCTTGTCACTTAAGATTGAGTGACTAATATTCTCCACAAATCTTTGAGTAGAGATAATTTTGAAAAACTTAAAGACATGCTTGGTGTAGTTGTATCGTTTCAATATGGCTTTTTCTGGTGCTATAAATGGCTCTTTCTCCTTATATGAATGAATGTTATATGAAATATTCAATTGGGCTTTGATTTCATTTATGAACAAATAAGGGGTTGTCTATTATCCCTTGAGAATTAAGCAAAGATAATAGAATGGTGCACATTGGTAAAATTAGTATTGTCAGTAAAAAAAAAAACATATATTAATTTTTTTTGGGTTCCCTTTCCCCAACAACATTGGGTAAAATGTTGATTATGATTTTAACCTATATACTTAGGCCCCTTTTTAAATAGTTTCATTAAAATGATATATTTTTAAATTTTAACATGATTTTAATAATTTTGACTAAATCTCTATGTTTCAAGATAATAATAATTCTTTGCAGTAATGATGATGTTATTTGAGAGAATAATAATAATTTTTTTTTTATATATAATAATAATTTTGTTTAAATAATGATATTTTTTAATAATTTTGACTAAATCTCTATGTTTCAAGATAATAATAATTCTTTGCAGTAATGATGATGTTATTTGAGAGAATAATAATAATTTTTTTTTTTTTTATATATAATAATAATTTTGTTTAAATAATGATATTTTTTGAGATAATAATACTTTTGTTAAATTATAATAATAGTGTTGTGGTAGTAATAATGTTATTTGGGATAATAATAAATTTTTTTTAAATAATTAATTTTTTGCATTTTTACTTTTCTTTCAATTTTTCATCACTTTTTTACTTTTATTAAGTTTGATTATTGTTTTTACATTATATTTAAAAATTTAAAGGGAACTTTTCAATTTATTTTCCATATTTAATATACTATGGTGAGAAAAATTTAAAAGGAAACTTTTCAATTTATTTTCCATACCATGGTGGAGATATTATTTTTCACATTCTATTTTTAAAATTGATGCATTTACAAACTCATCAAAGCTCTATTAAAAACCATTTCGAAATGCATTTACAAATCCTTCGAAGTTTTATTTAGAGTTTAGAGATTTTAAAGGCCATTTTGAAATATCATACATTTGCTTTATGCATTTATTATCAATCTACATTTAATTTATCATATCAATTGAAAATGTATTATAGTTTTAAGGTTCATGAATTTACAAATCCTTAGAAATATAATACATTTGCTTATGGAATTATTGTCCATCCTCATTTAATTTATTATATTAATAAAAAATGTATTATATTTTGAAGGTTTATTTAATTTTTGTTTATCATTTGTGTACTTCTACTTTATTTTCACATTATAGAATGGGATATTCAATTAGAAATTGAAAATATGAAAAATATGAGAATTATGTGCAATAGTAAATGCAAATGATTATAATATCTTATTTTTAAGGATTTACATCATCTTCTTTATTTCCAAAGATTTCGACTTTAAAGATTAAGTTATTTAACTTTCAATACATTGCCAAGTACTAATGAAGTCCTTTTTAGAGGCAATTTGAGTACCATGTTTTTTCTTGTTATAAGGATGCAAACCAAATGTTCAATAAAATGCTTGAATGAAAAGTGTTTGATGAAATACTTAATATTAATAAAATTGTTGGGTGGCCTTATTCCTAGAGAGTTTTAATACCAAAGTAATTTTTCAAATCATGGTCAAGTATTTTATAGGGAAAACCATAATTTTGTAGGCAAACTCCATTGAGTACATGGTAGATATAAAGAAAAAATTGGAACTCATGGAGGGATACCTATGGATCAACAACAACTTCTATTTGTTGGTAAACAACATAATAACCATCATCTGTTGTCTAATTACAACATATGAAAAGACAAAACACTCACTTCAGTTTTGTGCCTACACATTGAACGACTTTATTCTCAAAGATTGCCTCTTTTATGGATGTAATAAAAAATAAAACCTCCACTTTAATTATTCCAAATCCTACTCTTCCTAGTGCATATATTGTGGATAAATCAAAAGAGGTTCCAGAGCAGGAGGTCATGGGCCTACTTTATTCCATGAATCCTCTATGATAATTTGTCAATTTAATGGTTTTTATCCTCCAACACCATACTTGTACGAGTGGATCTATTGAACATGGACAAAGCACTATGATGTATATATATGCTCCAAATGTTTCTTTATTTTCCATTTTTCAAACTTGTTGATCACCAGAATTTTTTTTAGGGTTCTTGGTTTTGGGGAAAAGCGAGTCTGTTACCCCTTGGTTCCCATATTTTAACCCTACCACTATGTCTATTACAAAAATTCCACTTTGGGTTCACCTTCCAATTTTTCCACTACATTTTTGGAATTTATCAATCTTTGTCTTTGAATATATTGAGAATACCTTGGATAACTGTTTAAAAACATATCTTGAGTATATTA
Organism: Picea engelmannii; assembly: GCA_009831015.1. NCBI lineage: Eukaryota > Viridiplantae > Streptophyta > Pinopsida > Pinales > Pinaceae > Picea > Picea engelmannii. The sequence goes on from ML778814.1 coordinate 283,070, forward strand.
AGTTGGGTTTTTCACATATGCTCATATATGTGCTGATATCGATTTCAACTAGAGGTTATTAGACAAGATGATACTACAAATGGAAAATTTTAGATGGGCTTAGCTTTTGGATTATGAAAGTAAAACTTTTTAGTGTCATATTTACCAACAAACGACACATCTTCAATATTCTTGTCTCCAAATGTGGGATCACTAAAAATGGAAAAACCAAAACCCAAAGGATGGAAATCATATGAGAAACCATTCTTGGATGTTGAAGATGAGTAGAATGAAGAAAATCAACAAATAACAGTCTCATAGAAGGATAACAATCCCTATCCAGAAGTGCAGATTGAAGAGTCAAATCTTTCATTGGAGGATAAAAACTAGAAAAAATACCATGATCTCCCCCTTAAGGGTGGTAGTTATAAATAAATCCCCATCAAGAGGAGTGAAGAGACTTCATGATTCCAACACCTCTTATTCTACAATGAATTGACACTTTATAAGAATCATGGAAATCTAAGTTTTGATTTACAATTAGTCCATGCCCAACCTTAGGGTGTGGGTTGAAGTTAAAAAGAAGATAGGGAAAAAAGCTAGACTGATTTTCTTATTAATCCAAGGCACACATTGTTTGGTTTTCTTTCTTAAGGGTGATTGCCAACCTCTTTTGATCCTATAGTTTTGTTGATATATAATATTTATGTCAGACTAATTAAAGATGATGGTTTTTCTATAAGACAAAGATGAAATGTCCATGAAAACTATAACTGCAATGTACACATGATCAATATAATTTATATTCAATTTTGAAATAGAAGTATTGATTTTTTCTTTTAAAAAAAGATTCATCATTAATATCTCTTTTTAATTTTTTTTGGCATAATGCATTTTTCAAGAAAACCTCTCAAACACTTTCTCTCATTTCAATATAAATTTCGTTATTATATAAACATAGATAATCAAAATTTCATTATTAATTTGAATATAATCAATTAATTATATATTTAACAAAAATTTATTTTAAAATAAATTTTGACAAAAATTATCTTTCTTTATATGAAAATGGCAAGTGTCTAAACAACATCATTCATAATTAAATTTAAAAATTCACTAAACCTCTTTCCTAATTTTTATTGACTAATCAATTTAACTTGTTATCCATCAATTTAACTTTTATATGAGAATGACAAGTGTCTAAACAACATTATTCATAATTAAATTTAAAAATTCACTAAATCTCTTTCCTACTTTTTCTTAATTTTTATTGATTAATCAATTTAACTTATTCTCCATCAATTTAACTTTTATATGAGAATTACAAACGTCTAAACAACATCATTCATAATTAAATTTAAAAATTCACTAAACCTCTTTCCTACCTTTTCCTAATTTTTATGTTACTAATCAATTTAACTTGTTCTAAACCAAATTAACATGATGTTAGACTTGATAGAGATTGGTGACTTGTTGAGTGAAAAACAAGTCTAACTCTATAGCTAGCTCTAGGATGGACACTGATACTGAAATAAAGTGCGTTTGTTTCCGAACGTTTATGAAGCTTAACATAATATGATTTGCTTGGGAAATTAAATCATTCTTTTAATGTAACAACAAAAAAACTATGTAAGATATTATGCATTCATATAAGTGTTGTATAATAATTTAGTTTATGTTAAGGAAGTTTGAAAATGGAGAATAATAATGATATCCAAACTTTAACAAAATGAAGTTGTATAATCTTATCAATATAAATGCATTAAGATTATTAAGCCAAGTTACATAATTTTAACAATATCATTATATAGAAGCTTCAAGTTCACTTTTCATAGACACAAATTACTATTATTGTATCTCTGTGTTCAAATGGAAAATCTAGTCTAAATTCAAGTGTATTACAACAACTTCATGTTCAAGTAGAAAATGTGGTCGATTTTGCACAATTTTTTTTTTTAATGTGTGTCTAATAATGAAATCCGAGGAATTGATATAGCTCAATTAGCATGGTTCCACTTTGACTTTATATAGCGATTGTTATAAAAAATACCAAAGTCTTAAGATGGATTAATAATAGTTGGATTAATATGGATTACATGAATCATATATTTTACTGATGTTACTAATAAGGTTAATGGCCGAGAAGAAATAACAAAAAACTTGAGGAGGAAATTGATGAAAGAGAGGAAATGAGGAGGGCAACTAAAACATGAAGATATGTTATAAAAAAAATAAGATAGTTTTAACAAGAATCTGGAAAGTATTGCAAATGGGTTGAAAGTCTAACTGATTGTAAACAAGGCAATGTCCTCTCGGAAGAAACTCACCAAAACAATGTTGTTAAATCAAAATTTTGATATAATACTAAATTATAATTTCTTTGTGGAATAAAATTTTGATAAATGTTAATTTTGATTAGTCAAATCATGATGTAGCTTTACATTTTAGTTTTGTTGAAATGCATATTTATTTTTCCCTTTCCATATAAATTTTATTATTATACAAGCGAAACATGAAAAAAATGGAAATATGCATCCCTAACTTGAACTTTAATGAAAGCATAGCTAAATTATTATTTAGCAAGATTTATTAAGCACCAAAACAAACTCATTTATGAACATAATAGGTGAATCGATTGCCCTCATTCGTAATTGAACTTCATTTTAGTTTCCTTAAGATTAGCTTGCATTATTCGAATGATAATTCTTCTACTTCAACGACTCGGGGAAGTGGCTTATTCCCAAGTGAAACACACACTCGATGACGAGGAAACTGTAATGCCCCAGACCAATGTTTTAATAGCCGAGGCAGAACTTTGTGTTAAGATGGATAGCGAAGAAGAGGGAAGGGTCTGATGCTATGTCCCATTAACATAATCTTTACCATAGGTTAAAGGGGAACCTTCTTTCTTACTATATATATATTTTTTTAAGTAAGTATTTTATATATTAAAGTTTTCCAGGAACCAAACCAAGAGTACAAAAAAATTGATCTCAACTGGTTGTAATTACTGAATTGCTTCAGAAGGAGAAATCAGTTCAGTCAACCGGGTAATTCGAGTATCAGAGCTACTATCAGTCCTAGCATAAACAGACAACTAGAGTAAAATTTTAAAACAAGAAGCATCCCCCTAGAGGGGTCATACAAGTGGTGTATAATCTGGCACATACTCTGGTAGAAGGCCTGGCCATGGCTTCTCGGTGACAGGTGTCCCGCTGGTTGCCCACTGCATGTCATTGGCCTCGCTGCGTTTGTCCCTATGAGTTGCCATCTCAGCACCTGTCGTCGGGGTGTACACCTGCAGATCGATGCTTATCATCTCCTTGAACTCCGGCTGAACCGTTCCCTTGACAGCTTCTGCACTGCTTGCCGGTATGTGCTCCTGCCTGTCGGTGTCCATGAATGCTGGCTCGAACTCCTTCCAACCAGGCTCCTTGTTGTCTTCTGCAACTTCCTGCTTATGGCTGCTCTCGTGATCACTGGCAGTGAGGGGTGCTTCGTCGAACTCTGCTGGAGAGGCCTCGTGGTGGTTGGAAAGAAGCTGAAGGATAATTGACAACCGCCCCTCCATCTGCTGTACTCGAAACTGAAGGTCCTCCACTCCTTGACGGAGTTCGAATACCAAATCATACAAAATGGTGAGGCTTTCGTGCGACTGGTTGGCTGATTGCGACTTCCTTCTGTAGCTTGGTCGACCATGGACAGGCAACCCAGTGGGTGATTTAGCAGGAGCCAGAACCGGCGCCGGAGGAGGAGAGCAGTACCTGGAGGAGGAAGGGGCACGCCAAGAAGGGTGATGCCAGGAAGGGTTCAGGCTGGTGTCGATGATGGCCAGGCAGTTGAAGGTGGGGGGAGTCTGGGTGATCGACCCAGGGGGTCTGAGCGACAAAGCCGAAGTTGGAGACGAACCAGAGGGTGAAGTGGATGCGCGAGGCCTCCGAGGATGCTAGGGAGAGCCCCGGCGTGGGCGAAGACGCTGGCGCGACATGGTGATGCCCGGCGGGTGGGGGAGGTCTGCGGAGCCGAGGTTGAGGGCGGGAGCGACCGGAGGGATAAGAACACCATTAACAAACCAGCAGAACCATACCCAGACTGCCAGGCGAAAACACAAACGATCCTCGGCATTGCGCTTTGTGAAAAGGTGGTCGAGGGAGCCCGATTGAATGCCCCTCCCATCGACGTTAAAGCAATTTAATGCATGGGGGTAATGGCAATCGTGGGCATGAGCCGAGCACATGGCTCCGTGCACCGCTGGCCTCCCCTTGTACCTTCTATGCGCCAGGTGTCTGGCTCCATCACCCCATCCGGGTGCTAGGTCCCACCACCAACCAAGCATCTTATAATGACATCGGGATAATACAAATAAACCATGTAGATGGTGGGGTAATATTAGAGTGTTTTTTTTAATATTACCCTATTCCGGACCCTCATATAATATTAGAGTGTTTTCTCTAATATTATTTCTATCCCACTCTTCTCATATGAGGGTTGGGGTAGTATTAAAGTGTTTTTTTTAATATTATTTTACACCTCACCTTCATTTGAGGATGGAGTAATATTAGAAAAAACACTTTAATATTACTTAGTCGTCATTCTCATATCATGTGGAAAGAGGGTGGGATAATATTAGAGAAAACACTCTAATATTACTCTACCTCACTCTCATATCATGTGGAAGGTTAACAATAACCAATTTGTTGTACAACATTTAATGTTGTTGTAGTTGGTGTATATATCCTCCAATTATTTTATATATATTTACCGATATATTATACAGTGTATATACCACCTACTACAACATTGAATGTTGTACAACAGGTGGTTTATTGCTAATCGTAGCTGGAAACTATACACAGAAATTGAAAAACTTCAAAAGAATGTATCTAATTTTTAAACATTGATATTTTCTTGGAGTTCTCCATCCTAAACAAGCATAATTGCATCTGTATTTGAGTGTATATCGCAGGCAAGGATGACTAGACAAAGATTTTGATCAGATCTTTGAAGACCAAATATAAGGAAGCAAGATGAGTGATGGTGGAATCCCATGCTTCTATATGTGAAAATTTGATATTTTCCTGGAGTTCTCCATCCTAAACGAGCATAATTACATCTGTATCTAAGTGTATCTAGCGGGAAAGGATGACTGGACAAAGCTGCTGATCAGATCTTTGAAGACTAAAGATAAGGAAGTGATAGGAGGGAATATCATGGCTCTGGACTCTCTGTTAGAATCTGCAGTGGCCGGGTCTAAGTTCTAAGATGTTGATTACTGGACAATCGAACAAGAATACAAGTTTAATGCTGAGCAATGGCAGGATAGATAATTATAATGCTATAACATCACATTGGAATTGTTATATAGTTTTTTTCTATTTTGTGTTTCAACTTCTAATATGTATTAGGTGTGGATTTCTTGTTCAGATTACAATCAAATGAATCTTTGTGCCACTTTGAATCTTTTCAGCAAAGGTGGTGCCTAATGAAACGACTTTTGTCCGGATAGGAACATAAAAAAAAACAGGAACCATTGTTTCTGTCAGACTCCAGATTTTGTGAAAGGACTCTACATGAATCAAATTTATGCGCCTTCTTTCGTTGTAATTTTTTCTATTCTCACTTTAGTTTTCGCTAAATATTGAACTGTATTTTCACTTTGGAAAAGATCTGGGAAAGATTTGTCAAATGACAAGACTTTTAGCCCTTCAATGAAATTTCAAATTTCAAGTTTTGTTGTACATAGGTTTAGCTTAGTTTTGATTAAATTGGTGTGATTTGGTTTAAGTGTGCATCCAATTGGATGGAATGGTAGGGGCTTCCCGCGCCCAGGAGCGATGAGGAGGTGAACTCAGAATATAGTAGTTCATGTGGCAAACCCAAAGGTTAAGAGGTCTTACTCAAATGGGGTGGTTAGTAGTCTACACTTGTGTGAGATCACTGGTTGATAGGTGGGCGATCATGCATGTGTCAATGGGAATCTGACCACTCACGCAAGCTACCATCTTACGTGAGAACAAAGGCCCTTCTTTTCAGGCGAGGGAGAATTAGTTAGGGGCGTTGTTTAACTATTTTACATTTTAGTTTTTTGCAACATAAATTTTTGTTGTTTAAATTGTATTTTTGAATTTAAAAATGGATTTAGTATCTTAAATTTTTTTTGAAGCGTTTCGATTATACAGATTAATTAATTAAATTTGTTAATCCAACAAATTCTCACCAAATTTCTAACAAAATTAAACATAAAATATAGGAGCTTTGTCTAACTATTTTACATTTTGTTTTTTTTGCTACATAAATTTCAACTAAATTATAAATTTCTGTTGTTTAAATTGTATTTTTGAATTTAAAAATAGATTAACATCTTGATTTTTTTTTAAACATTCTGATTATACAAATAAACCAATTAAATTTACTAATCCAACAAATTCTCACCAAATTTTTAACAAAATTAAACATAAAATATAGCAAAAAAAAAAAAAAAACTAAAATGAATTACATGATAAGGTGATTCAATGCATATGATAGGGTCCAATTCCCCACACACATCGTAGGATTTATTGACAATTACATGATAGAATGATTCAATGCATTTTAATATGAAGAGGCCAATATTTATAACCAATAAAAACCTATATAAATAACTTTTTTTATTATTTAAATAAAACCAATACAAACTATACACAAAATTTTTATTAACATGAAAATTGTTCAAAAGTCAAATACTAACTAATATAAAGTTAATGAGAACTTGTTGCTAAATTAATATAAAGTTAATGAGGTTAATGAGAACTCGTTGCTAAATTAATATAAAGTTAATGAAAACTCATTGCTATAGTACCCCGTACTGATAACCACTCATGTTAACTCTATAATGATTCTTCCATATTTCTTTATGTAGGCATGGTGTGTGCCCTTTATTAAGGGATTAAAACATTTTGTCTTGATGATATGGGATAATTATAAGAAATATAAGAGGGGATATTATTTTTCCTTTAATCATTCCATTAAGGATTTACTTATTTCAAGTTTACATAGAGAATATATTTTTATTTTTACATAACATAATTTTTAATTATTTATACAAATTCTTGTTTCCAATTCTCTTTCCAAATTCAAATGCATTTAAATAATTTTTATTATCTTCTATTTAGGTTTGCAATTCTTTAAGTGTAGTTATAGTTTTTACAAGAAGGGGAGTTTTCTAGGATATGGAGGTTTTTCTAGGATCTGGAGCTTGAAGTATCTATGAGGAGGGTAGCCTATCCTGTAATACCCCTAGGTTGAACCCCAATTGTAATTGTACATATAGGTTGGTGAGCCATGATATTTTGGAGCCAGTGTGCCTATGTGGTTATTAGGTTGGTGAGCCAGATGCTAAAAGGCTCGTGGGCCTATCTTGTGTAATATGTAATCACACTCATATATTAATAAAATGCATCACTACGACAGACCAACCAAAAGAGTATGGCAGGATAAAATCCACTAGAAAGGGAAAGGGGGGCTAAGAGTCTAGGAAAGGGGCTAAGCTAAGATGGATTAAGCCCAAAGGAATATTATATTAATATTCCTAAAATTCTAAAGTCTAATTTATGGATATAAATATATATCCTAAGTTCCTAATGAGGGGAAACACGTCACCCAAGTGAGGGGGGCAAGTGGGCCCAAGGTAGTTCCCAACATAACACGTGTCAAGTTGGAAACATGCACATATATTTGAGGAATTTAGTACATTTGTTCGATCATTCTCTCATTATTCACTCTCTTGCCATCCATACATTGTTGTGACCATCAAACTTGTATTGGGGAAGCTTTGGAGTGGGTTTCAACTAGTGACCTGAGGAGTTGAGTTGAAGAAGCAGGTTTTCAAGCCCATGTGCTATTGAAGAAGCGGGTTGTCAGGCCCTTGATTATTCTCTCCAGGTGAAAGAACTGTCGGGAATTATTTTTTGAAGGTGCCAAGCTACAACTACAGGGCTCAGAGACTTCTTGTCCAACGTGTTTTTGAAGCCTTGAAAGGGAAGTGGGGAAGTCAAAGTATTGTTGAGTAGAGAAGGGGAACACTTCCCGGGGTGGAACATGCATGTTGGGAATGAGAGACTATAGGTTGTCTGTTATAGTTGGCACCTTAGGATAAGTTTTTCTGTTGTTAATGGGCCTTAGTCTGGTTTAGGATTCCTTTTCCCTGGTGGAGTTTTAGCCCCTGCTCAGGGGTGACCTCTTGCTGAGAGTTTATGAGCATCAAAGTCTATGGTTGGGAGGAAAGTTTGAGGTATGCACACAGTTGGTGGTTTATTCATAAGATACATGTCTCTTGTGTGTTTATTATAATGTTGTGTCATTATTTATGTATTTTCTGTTATGGGTTTTTCCTGTATATGTTGCATCTATACATTTTTTGTCAGTTTGCATAAATTGTATTCTTATGCATAGCATTATCAGTAAATTAAATGTTATCAAAGTTTGGAATTTTGGTGTGGCATTTCCCAGCTTGGGGTTGGGGATGCTACAATGTGGCATCAGAGCTCCAGTTTCGACACCAATCCTACATGGGTCAGATAACAGAGTGCTAAAGCATGAATTCATAAAAATTTAATTTGCAAAGGATGTCAACAACATGTATGATAAAATTATTATCGTGAATTTGGGGGAATTTCATAGGTAGTTTGAAAGAATTGAGCCCAGGCATTAAAAATGAGCAATTTCAATCTCTAATTGGGAAGAATTCAGGCTTGTAGATGGTCAAATTTGAGTTTACAGTTTTTCCATGATGCCCATGACAAAATTGTGCTGAAATTGGGAAAAAGCCCCAATTTGCACAAGGGTATTCATGGTGAATTCGATGTGAAGGGGTCAAAATCCATGGGTAGAGGTTGAATTAATATAGGTAGGGGAAAAAATGATTATATGAAGGTTATTTTCATAACTTCAATGGTGGCCCAAAAGAAATTATGCAATTGGGAATATTTGGAAAATTTCGAAAATAGGCGAAATTGGAAAAATTTGTGAATTTTTTTGTACAATGATGTTAGCATGTCATGGGGGACACATGTGAAATGACATGGCGGAGGGATGAAGAGTACTACCATGGTGGTAGGTACAAAGTGGTAGGTGTGGTGGAGGTGGAAGGTGAATGGATGTTATGTGGAAGACAACGTGGAGCTGCAGTGGTGAAAGCATCCCGCCCTGCGAAACCCTGAGTCGAACCTGCGAAACCATGAGGTAGGGGGGTCCCCTGGTGGTTTTGGAAACCACCAGGAGGGGGGGAATTAACCATAATCCAACATGTCATCACACTGAATATCGACAGTTTCTTTTGCAGCAGCACCCCCGCCCCATTGTTAACAGATGAAAAGTCGAGGGGGGGTGCGATGTAATGTGTGCCTTCGATTGGATTAAAACAATGTGAAAATTTGCACACTGAGGTGAATGGGTGAAAAATAGGGCCAACCCATCCCCGTGACCCAATGAGAAGGTGCCAGGTAGGGGACTGAGGACTTTGGGGCCGACAAAAAAAATAGCATGCATGCTTATAGAGGGAATGAAGGGGAGAGATGAAGATGGAAGAGATAAGGGGTTGAAAAGGAAGGCTAGGGTGGACAAGATTTGACATGGAGTCATCCCTAGGTGCCAGGTGGACTTGGGACACCACTTCAACATCCCAATCAACACAAGGAAGATGAAATTATCATAAATCATAGAAAATTACTGGAAAATTACAATATTTTCTAGGTCATTAACTTGCGGGCCATTTTCAGAGGCCTAAATAACATTTTGAGGAAGATGAAAACCATGAGAACAGATTGTATGAAGGTACACTTTTTTGTTTCATCTCAAATGAAAGAGCTCAGAGAGATCTTTCTAACGATGCAAATTGTTCTTCAAACAGAGCCGGTATGAGGGAGTTACAAGCCAAACAGTGCAAGGTAAATTTTGAGACCTAATTAACTTCTGAGGGCCATAACTCCCTGCTCCAGAATTAGATTGGGGCACCGGAGCAGTATATTAAAATATATTGAGACGTAGAAGACAAGAATGGAGTTAGATACAAAATCTAGGCACCTAAAAATGCAAAAGAGGACATAGAAGACACCTATAGCATTCATGGATAAAAATATAAATTGGCCTTAAACTTCACCAAGTTGTATCTAAGATCTTGAAGATCGTTTGAAGGTGAAACTTGGTAAAAAAATTCAAAATAGGGTCATGAGGAAATCTAGTTGTGCTCCTATCAAAATTCCAAAGGCACAGTGAAAGGATGTGTAAGCACAACTTTCAATTGCACTTGGTTGAAGGATGTGTTGAAGGAGTAAATGGGTAATATTCAAATGATCATAAATTTTGTCTCAAGACTCAGAATTGAGCAAGGAAGTAATCATTGGAAAGGTATTGGATAGAAGAATCCATTTATGCACCCATAATTGTGAATTAAATAGTATAATTTCCAAGAGGGAAGAAAGAGAGTTTCTGGTGATCTTAAAAGGGAAAAAGTATGCATAGGTCTAGATTTGTGTGTTATGGGTTTTAGTTAACAAATGTCATTGTATGTGTGTTTCCATATGTTATGCTTATATACAGAATAGAGAAAATTCTTAAAAACGAGCATTTGGTTTCTTTACAAAGTTTTTAGATCAGATATTGGGTTCAATGAGCAACATGGAAGACTCGTAAATAAATTCTTGTTTGGCAGGAAGAATTACAAATGAAAATTATGCATATCAGATGTAGATGCTAGGTAGGAAAGCCATCTGCAATACATGATAATGCATGTACAACAAGTTAACATGGAGATGCAAAGCACGAAAATATGGAAGGATGATTTTATAGAATATGAAAGAGTTTGTACCTGGTATCAAGGATGAGCAAAGGCACTTGAGGACGAAGTGTTATGTAAAGAATCTCTCACAAGATGATCAAAGACCAAGACTAAAGAATGTTAAGGTATGAGTCTAGGTGCAACCATGAAGGCTTGGGAATCCACTACAAAAAATCCACTTATGTTAATCAAAGTGATCCCTGGAATCTGGGTGTAAGAGTAGATCATTTAGTGGATGAAATAGTGAAGTTACATTCACTCTAAAGGATGCCAATGCACATATAAGGTAGTAAATGGTGGATATACCTATACTAAAAGGGTTGATGTATCAAGATGCTAAGTATTCTGATAAAGAGGAACTTAGTGTACACATGGATATAAGGTGCATTTTCTCCAGGGACCAAGTATGCAGTTCTGCAGCTATACCTCCATTATTCTTGTCAGAGTAGTGTAGTGGAAGAATGGTATAAATGATATAACTTCATAGGTGAATAAATGGGGGTTCATGTAAAATAAATAGTGTTAGAAAATGCATAACGTGATGCATTATGTGTCGAGTGATGATAGAAGTATGAAACCACACTTTTGGGGAAGGCTTTACATACATTTAAGTGCATTCCAAAATTGGACCAAGATCAAGAGTAACAAGAGATAATGGAAAGGGTACCACTAGGTGGGTGACAACTTATTTGAGTCTATTGCAACACTCAAAGAACTATGAAAACAATAAAAAGAGATTGTTCATGCAGAGAGAGGATTTTGGGTGCATTCCAAAGGTGTTGTGTTCATTTCCAAAGTAGATTGGGATGAAAATTCAAAGGAATCCAAGCATGGAGAGGATAATCTAAAGGGAAATCAATAAGGAACCATGAAGAATAAAATAGTTCTATTCTTGGCATGGAAGGAAAAAGAGACAAATCTTGAAGAGGACCCATCTCAAGTGGGAAGGATCCATTGGTTATATTCTAGAAGGCTGGAAGTACCAATGAAGTTTATGATGGAAATTAAAGGTAATGTTAACTACTTCTAGTTAACATTTATGAAGCTAGAAAATAGGACATTGTGTAGCATTACAATATGCTATAAATTGACTATACAAGTCAAGTTCGATACCAAATGGTTCAGGAAAGGAGAAGAGAATGGTGCAAGAAACCACAAGAGTTGAAGTTTTCAGAGAGGGAAGGCTAAAGCAATTTGGTCTAGTAAAGTAAATGGATGTTGAATATCCAAGGTCAATAAGATAGCATGGATGGATATGTAATTTAGTCATGTATGTGTTGGGTCATAGGGATCCAGGTAATACATGAATGTTGAAGATTAATATCAACATAAAATGTGGCTAAAAATGTCAAGTGACCAAGTGTGGTTTGGTTGGAAAAGGGTGCTTAGGATAGAGAAAAATCACGCATAATGATTTTTTTAAGAGCACAAGAGGATATTGGAGTTCAGTGAGACTTGAGGACAATCAGGAACGACAAAAATAAGGTGATACATTAATAAAGAGGTTGCTACAATTGTTGTAGCAACAATTATGTTATGACTTGTTGGAAAACCACACATAGCACAGGAAATTGGAATGCATATGGATTTATAAGAATATTAAGGATGCATTCTTAGTACATATAAATATGCATTAGTGAATGTAGATTGTTTAAAATATATATGACATAATTGAAGGCTAGGATAATTCTGTTGTTATATAGATGAATATGAATGCTGTTAATGATGGTTGTTGTGCCAAGAAAGAGGGATTTTATTGCATGGTTGCAAGTGCTATTGATGATGTTGTTGCATATAGAAGTCATCCATATGAAGGAAGCAACAAGAAGATGAAGTGTTGATTAAGAAGTTGGTGAAGGAAGCCTGGAAGCTCCTACTATTACCAACTAATCAAGTAGCATCAAATTCATTTAATGAAATCTATGTAAATATGAATTTTATGTATTTGTGTTGCATAATTGTTGAAGGCAATTAGGTAAGAATTCTATCAGACATAATTTATTTTATAAAATTATTTGATTGTATAATTTGAATGCCTTAAAAATAATGATATACCATTTTGTATGGTAGAGGAAAGTGGCTTGATATAATTATAAAAGTTGTTTAGATTTTAAATGCATTAATGTGACATAATAACCTGTCATGATTTTGTTGGTTATGAGTTAATAAACAAAGCAAGAAAGGGGTATGACCCTATTATAGAGATAAATGCCAGTAAAACTAGTCATATTTGAGACCATGATATTCTTGGTTAGGCTATATTTCCACACAAGCATGCAATAAAATTATTACTTATAATTAATGTTTGGAATGCAAACTTTTTTCTAACACTAAAGAGCACCATAGAATTATATTCTTAGTGTAGTGTTTGGGTCGAAAAGGAAGGCGTCCAAATGGTTAAACGAGTAATAAGAGGTGTATGGATGATGTGTCGAGGCATTGGACAGATTTTCCAATTCACCATGGTGAGATACATGACTTAGATATAGGGCATTATGAATCCAATGCAAGGGTGCATTGAATAGTATTCACGAATAAGTCATGAATGTGTGAAAGTGGTAAATTTGCACTCATGCATGCTATAATAGAGTTTTGTATGCTTGACTACATTTTGGTAAATGCATGCATATATTATATTTTATATAAATGGTTATGTTAAAAACTGAAATGTTGTGATTATTACTAACTCATGGAGTTGAGAACATTTTAGGGGCTATCGAACATTGCAACGAGAAAGTTGCAAATCAAAGTAGTCACATGAGCATTGACAACAAGAAATCTCTATTTAGGAAACAAAGTAATGAAAATAATGATGTTGAAAGAATGAAAAAATTAATTGTTGAAAATGCGTATGCAAAGAATGATAATTTCATTCTAATTAATAAATGGTTTGATATTTGTGATTGAATTGTTAAGTGTAGATGATTATGAAATCACTTTGTGAGCTTTTGTAAATATTACAATAGAATTATATGGTACATGAAATACTAATAATCTGTTTGGATGAATGCAAGATGGAAGCATTGCAAAAAAAGTGGTCTAAAGTATGGCACGTATGAAAGGCATAAGATAGATTGATGCTTTCTTCTACAACAACCAAGAAATTATGAAATATAATTTCGTATTTTGGGAAAAAGTTGAATTTCCTTATGAAATAAATTTGAATTTCTAAATGAAATTTTTATATTATTGTCTCGTGATGACTATATGTGTGTGATACAAATGAAATAATATGTGTTAAAGATGGAATGCTTGGGAAGAAAATATATTGTTGGGAAACTGGAGCCCTATAATTGTAGGTCCTTAGTGGGAGTTTGGTAATGAGATGACGCTCTCCTTATGTGTGAAATCCTTAGCAAGATGGATCACTGAAGGACTGTGTATTAGTGAAGGGATGCCTAAGCCTGGAAGGGTGAGTGCAACAAGGAAGAGGCAACTCAATAATGCTTATGTCATTGTGGCCATAATCATGAGGGTCTGTGAGATGAAACAATGAGATGAATTCTTACATGAAGTAGCTCTATGGAATTGTAACATCCCGCTCTGGCGCACTTACAAAACTTATTCTTTGAGGACACTTGCTCACAAGTGATTTGGATTTTTTTTATGATGATAAAACACTTATTCTTGATGATTATGCGTTATGATTAATGAACAAGATGTTTTACTATTGTTGTATACAAGTGCTATTGACTCAGTTTATTTGAGTGTGCAAGGTTTTTGACCTAGAGGATGCAGAGGCATCGACGGAACCCTTGGACTCTGGATTGAGTCAGGGAGTGTGATATTTGAGTTGATTTATTTACCATGATATTTATTGATTTGATGATATGTTGTTGACATATTCTGACATGATGGTTGATGATGCAGGCTGACGATAGCTTGCCGACCAGACTCACATATGGAGTAAAGGGGCCACACATGATTTCCAGAGAGGTTGAGGGAGAGGTGTGGACAACAGCCCTGCCACAGCCTACTAGCACTCCCGTCGTGGCTCGAACTGTAGGTTAACGATTACCTAGTTCGAGAGGATCCACGATGCCGTGAGGGAAAACTGTGACAGTCTCTCACGATGATTCTAAGGGGCGCGCAATAAGGCGGGGGCCTTATTCCTTAGAGCCCTTAGTCTCTCACAAGTTCACCTGGCGGTGTGTTGACTCCAGGGGTTATAAATGTCTACCAATCCGTCAAGTCGGCGAGTGGCACCCTTGGAGAACATGGTGCATCATGAAGGGCACGTCGCACAAAGAAATACCAGTCAGCGAGTGGCACCCTTGGAGCACGTGGGGCATCCTGAAGGGCACGTCGCGCAACAGAAGCAAACGAGGTGAGTGGCACCCTTGGAGCACGTAGTGCGTCCTGAAGGGCACGTCGCATTGATGATGATGAGGAGACAACCTAGATGACCCTAAGACCTTAACGCCTGATAAAATTCTTAAAAATAATCCCCTAATGAATTGTCGCCTAGTTCAATCTAAACCTAAATTTAAAACATCTCAAAGATAAAATTCTGATAAGCCCTAAGAAAAGATCCTACAAAATAAACATAAGGGCGTAAACTAAAACCCTCCTATGTGTTAGTTAAAGT
>ML778814.1:298499-385025 GCA_009831015.1 Picea engelmannii
ATCAGAAACTTCATTTTAGGAAAGTTATTAAAAGCATGAGAGGGGATCTAGGAACCCTAGGAGTAATTTTAGGAGCGACTTTAGGGGGAGTGAGGGAAATGAGTCTTTTATTTAAATTAAAGAAATTTAATTTGGAGAAACATAGGGGATGAGTGACACTTGGACGACAGAGAATGTTTAGAGGTTTGTTATTAAAAATTAATTTAATAATGATTTAGGGAAGTAGGTGGGTCTGAAATTTCTATAAAAGAAGGGGAAAAGAAGGAAGAGGGGATGAACGGTTAGTGTAACATTACGCTGCCGGATTGTGGCTTGACGGATTGCTTGTGAGGAGTTGGGTTTATCTCAGCTGTATTGGAGTGGTAGCTTAGCCTTGGAGGCGAGCTGAGAAGCTAGTCTTATCTCTGGATTTGTGTGGCCCCTTTGCAGCTCGGGGGGCTAAGGGGGAAGCAGAGTACCCCTAGCGTTTGGCTGGGAGGTACTGGTGAGATTTCTGCGGTCGACGAGCGGGAGCGGCAAGGAGCGCGGGATGCGGCACGGAGCACGGGACGTCTGCCGACGCAGGCGTAAGGCAACGATATGAATTTAACCGGTGAAGTAGAAAGCATTTTTATATTCGGCAATTTTAATGTTATTGATGTTGTACATCCCCTTTGTTCATCACTCTGACTGTATAAAATCATTCTGCTGTAATTCTGGACTGTGCAAATTTAAATGATGGCGCGAGAATGTGTAATTTTTAATATTGCTGTTATATCCTTTTATTCAATGTCCTGGACTGTATAAAATGATGGCTGTCATAATTTAGGGCTGTGTATTGTGTGACTGAAACACCTTGTCGACAATTTCGTTCAGCAAAATGTTATTGTGTGTTTGATGGTGGGCGTTTTCCTTTTTACCTTGCCGGGGGCATGCGTTTTACCACTGTTATGGGGCACACTCACATACTGTATTATATTGGGCATTTGCACTGATTGTATTGGGCGTATTACCTCTGTTATGGGGCACACTTATATACTGTATTATATTGGGCGTTTGCACTGATTGTATTGGGCGTATTACCTCTGTTATGGGGCGCACTTATATACTGTATTATGTTGGGCGTTTTGCACGGATTGTATTGGGCGTTTTACCACTGTTATGGGGCACACTTATATACTGTATTATATTGGGCGTTTGCACTGATTGTATTGGGCGTATTACCTCTGTTATGGGGTGCACTTATATAGATGTGTTTATGGCGAGAGGGGTTTATCTCAGCGTTCAACTATTAAAAACTTTCTTTGCATTGGGCATTTATCCCAGTGTTGATGCTTAAAACCTTTGCGTTGTTAGTGTCTCAGCTTTAGATAAAAAGAAGTCCTCTGCGTTCGGTTGTCAAGACTACGATTGATCATTTGCTTCCTTGGCTGAATTGATATGCGTTCTTCCTTTAACCCTGAGTTGATCGTTTGTTTCCTTGGCCGAATTGATGTGCGTTCTGCCTTAAACCCTGCGTTTGATCTTATGTTTGGTTGCCGAACTATCACTGCATTTTTATTCCTTGGTTTGTGAGTCGCTGTGGTTGATGGAGGATACAACACGTATTCCAGCCACTCCTTCTGTTTTCATGACGAGATCCGGGGCGTTTTGGGGAAAAGGACCCACGCAGATCTCACACACCCTTCCCGACCCTTTGTGTTCGAATTATGCTGGAGGAAACCCGCGTCTATCGACCATAGATCGCTGATCTTCTGCGTGGTATATCTAGGCGTCCTGGGGAGGATGCACCCCGCCTTCAGAACCGCTGCCATGGCGTTTTAACTTTTATTCATTTTATTGAGTTTCCTGCAAAACCGTGCTGTGACTGGTGCATTGATTCCTTCCCTTTAAAATTTATTTTATTGCCTCTCCTACAAATCCAGGCTATGTGGGCACCATATCCTACTGTGTGCACTGACGGTGGTCATTTTCAGTTTATGAGAAACCAAGGCGTGCATGGTGGGTCTGGCTGGCATGAGGGGTGGCTTTCTCGTTGGGAGTTAGCATTGATTTTTCTGTTGTAGATTAGGTTCACCTGAGAGTTTAAAACGCATCCTTCCACCTTATTTGTTCCAGCGACAAGCTAATCATGGCTGGAAATATAGATTTTTCTTTATTAATTTTTTTTTTTATTTCTTATATTGTCCAGACTGCGTGAGCTAAAGGGTTAATCTAGGTTTTACATACTTATTTCACCACTACTGGATTATGTTGTACTTCATCAATATCCCTGATTATAGTGATATATCATATATAGAGATATATCCGAACTACTATAAAGAGACACGATTGTGACATTGGGTAGTAATGCTCCTGATTTACATTGTCTTTCCTTAATTATGATGTGGTTTATAGTTAGGATGTCATCCTTAAACACCCTTAAACGTTGTCCGGTTTTAACCATTTGATATTGTTATAGGTGTGTCATTTAACTATGATGTTGCAATATCATTTTTTTAAATAGGATGTTAGTTATCATTACGAGGTCATCTTAATTGCTATTACCTTCAAAACTTTGTCATAATTAAACATTGTATTTTATATGTGGTCCTTTTGAGTATGATGTTACCTTGTTACTTTTAGTTACAATTATGATGTTATCCTTGTATAATTACATTAGGGTAAGGGTTGTCCTTTAGTGGAAAGTTGCTAACATTTTACTGTTTGAACAATGTAAATGTAATACCCTCGCCTTGGAAAAATGCTATGCAGTCTTGTTACTCTGGAACATAAGGGCGTCGTCATTTGTTTACATTGATGTGGTAGTATAATGAAAAATGGAGGTTAAATCATTATAATGACATTGTTTTATTCTATTGGAAGTTAATGGTTTTATTTCCGCTGCCTAGTTTTACTGTTTTAATGGTAATAATGGCTAGGGTAATAGTGATGAAGGTTGTAATAATTGTTAAAGTGATAGTAGTAAAAGTAGTATGGTGTTGATGGTAGTAGTGTTAAATAGTCACAGCTTTATAAGGTATCAATGTTAAGGTAACTATCGAAATGATGTAGTGAAATGAAATGTTATGTTAGTGAATATAAATTCCATGGAACGTAATGATATGAAAGGCACCGAATTGTTAGGTTAATGTTTTTGGCCAAGCTAAGGCTAAGGCTATTAGGGTGCTTGGAATGATTAAGGGATGTAATGCCTGATGTTTAAGCTTATGGACTTGCAATAGGTAAAGGAAGAATGTTACGGCTTACATATGTCATTTAATAATTGTTTATAAATATCGTAATTATAATGTATTGTTGAATATGAAATTGTCTTGTTCTTACCCTATCAGCAATTTGCAAGGTTAGAGTTGGAAAGTATGACCGTATTTGTTATTTCAATGTTATTGTAATTAGAAATGAAATGATATGGTTATCTTATTATGATGTTAGTGTAAACTATTGATATTGATGAGACATACATGGTGAATGTCCTGGATTTACGTACATTAAACTACTCGGAGTTAGTAAATGAGGGTTGATGATTCATTGAATAATGTTGAACTTGGGTTTCGTTGTCGGAGTCCTTCCGTCACGCGCCTTCCGTAAGGGGCGTAATTGTTCTTCTCGTTTATGTTGTACGTGATAGTATTCAGTTGGTTGCTTGGTCGGTTGTGTCGGGCAGGATATAGACACCTCTTGTAGCTTAGTATATATGTCTGTGTGTATTCCGGTGTGAATAATCCTGAGCCGTATCAGTAGTCTTGGGCTGTTTAAAGGCATAGTTTCCACTACTGCGACTCCCTAAAAGATTTACTAGTTTCTGCCTGAGCAGTCGGCCAGGAGCCTGTCTATTCTTCTTTCGAGAAGACATAAGACTAAAAGCCCTACTTTTCTGTGCAGAAATAGTAAACTCTATTGTTGGATTCTTCCATCTGTGACTGTACTGTACTTAACAACTGGTGTCGTTTTCTGCTTACAGCTGCTAGTTGCACTCCTTATGTCTAGGGGTGTTGTTTCTTGTGTGACGGTGATATGTCGGAGTTGTCTTGTTGGGTTCATCTTGCTTGCGTTTTGTTCTAGGTTGGGTTACTAGTTTCTGCTTGAGCAGTCGGCCAGGAGCCTGTCTAATCTTCTTTCAAGAAGACACAAGACTAAACGCCCTGCTCTCCTGTGCAGAAATAGTAACCCTAACACCCTAGATTCTTCCCTCTGTGTTCTTACTGTGCACCCCCAGAATGTATTATTGTTTGTGTTGTGCGCCTTGTGCCTATGGTCGTATATTGTTGCAGTTACTCGTTATGTGCCTTCAGTCTTCTTGTGTTGAACTCGTGGTTGCGTCTTGTTGGTTGTCGAGTGGTGTCGTACAGTTAAGTGTGTTGTTACTTCTACACACGCGCACACACTTTCAAGAAAAAAAAAAAAAAAAAAAAATTGCACCTGTTACTAGAATGGTTGTCGTAATGAGGAGGACGTTATAGGACTAGAGAGAAATATTCTCAGCTAAAGTATGAAGACACAAATTGGGTGTTCTGAAATAAGAGCACCAAAAGAACAACAAGCTTTAATAGAAAAGGCATGGAGCTTTTTGATGAATTTTGTATGTACATGTGTTTATAATGCATTGAGGAATGTGCATAAATAAGGGGGTGGGGACTGTAATACCCCTTGGCCGAACCCCATTTGTAATTTTACATATAGGCTGGTGAGCCATGATCTGGCGTGCCTTAGGTGAGTGTTGTTGTAGCCTTAATTTCTTTATAATATATTTTTGGATCTCAATAAGGAAACTTCATTCCCCAATGCTCTTACCAACTTCATTTATGTCAAAGGATAAGTAGATGCAACCCTCTTCTCAAATTCCAAAGAAATTAAGAAGAATGCAGTATAACTACATCATTTTGATCAGTGGTTTGATCTTTCCTAGGTAGATTGTTGGATTGTCATTAATAATGATACATGTAAGATTTGACTATGAGTATTATGTTGGAAATATAAATTTATCTTGAATTACACGACCCCATCCAAATTTTTTTAATGAGCATTATTTTATTCCAACTTGTTAAATCATGTTTTGAGAAATGTAAATAAATGGTTAGCTTTAACTTAGGCAAAGGATTATACAAACCAAGAGTAAGAAAAAGAAAAATAATTGTCTATTTTATTTATATTTTTTTTCATGAATTTATATTATGAAAAATATAAATAATTATGAATTTGTAAACAATTATACAAAATTTAATTAGTTTTGTATTATTTTGAAATATATATATATATATATATATATATATATATATATATATATATATATATATATATATATATATTTTCAAATGTTAGTATTCTTATATTAGAAAATTGGTTTTCCAACATAACCTTAAATTGGAAGGGTTCAATTCCTAGAGAAATACTTCTGTTATATTAAGAGATTAGTTAGCAGAGACATCACATCACGAGGATATCAAGATAATCTCTTGTCACTTAAGATTGAGTGACTAATATTCTCCACAAATATTTGAGTAGAGACAAATTTGAAAAACTTAAAAACATGCTTGATGTAGTTGTATCGTTTCAATATGGCTCTTTCTCGTGCTATGAATGGCTCTTTCTCCTTATATGAATGAATGATACATGAAATATTCAATTGGGCTTTGATTTAATTTATGAACAAATAATGAGTTGTCTATTGTCCCTCGAGAATTAAGCAAAGATAGTAGAATGGTGCACATTGGTAAAATTAACATTGTCAAAGAAACATATATTAGTTTTTTTTGTGTTCCCTTTCCCCAACGACATTGGGTAAAATGTTGATTGTGATTTTAACCTATGTACTTAGGCCCTTTTTTGTCCTTTTTAATTTGTATTTATTAAAATGATAGATTTTTAAATTTTAACATGATTTTAATAATTATGATTCTATGTTTCAAGATAATAATAATTCTTTGAGGTAATGATGATGTTATTTGAGATAATAATAATGTTTTTCGTCTAAATTTTTTATATAATAAGAATTTTGTTTAAATAATGATATTCTTTGAGATAATAATACTTTTGTTAAATTATAATAACACTGTTGTGCCAATAATAATATTATTGGAGATAATAATAATTTTTTTTTAAATAATTAAATTTTTGCGTTTTCACTTTTTTTTCAATTTTTCATCTCAACTTTTAACTTTGATTTTTCAAGTTTGATTAGTTTTTTCACATCATTTTTAAAAGGGAACTTTTCAATTTATTTTCCATATTTAATGTACCATGGTGGAGATATTATTTTTCACATTCTATTTTTAAAATTGATGCATTTACAAACTCATCAAAGTTCTATTAAAAACCATTTTGAAATGCATTTACAAATCCTTCAAAGTTCTATTGTTCTATTTAGAGTTTAGAGATTTTAAAGGCCATTTTGAAATATCATACATTTTCTTTATGCATTTATTATCAATCCACATTTAATTTATCATATTAATTGAAAATGTATTATATTTTTAAGGTTCATGAATTTACAAATCCTTCAAAGTTTTATTTAGAGACCATTTCGAAATATCATACATTTGCTTATGGAATTATTGTTAATCCTCATTTAATTTATCATATTAATAAAAAATGTATTATATTTTGAAGGTTTATTTAATTTATGGATATAAATATATATCTTAAGCTCCTAATGACGTGAAATGTGTCACCCAAGTGGGGGGTGGGAGGAAAGTGGGCCCAAGGTAGTTCCCAATATGACAAGTGTCAAGTTGGAAACATGAACATATATTTGGGGAATTTGGTACATTTTTCATATCATTCTCTCATTATTCACTCTCTTTCCATCAGTACCTTGCTGCAATCACCATACTTGTACATGAGAATCTTTGGAGTGGGTTTCAACCAGTGACCTGAGGAGTTGAGTTGAAGAAGGGGGTTTTCAGGCCCATGTTATATTGAAGAAGTGGGTTGTCATGCTTGTGGGCATTCTCTCCAAGTGAGAGAACTACTGGGAATTATTTTCCCAAGGTGCCAATCTACAACTACATGGCTCAGAGAATTCTTGTCCGACCTGTTGTTGAAGCCCTAGAAGGGAAGTGGGGCAGTCGAAGGATTTTTGAGTAGAGGAGGGAAACACTTCCTAGGGTGGGATAGACATGTGGGGAATGAGATACTATAGTTTTTCTACTAGAGTTAACACCTTAGGATGGAATTTTTTGTTGTTAATGGACCTTATCATGGCTTAGGATTCCTTTTCCCTAGTGGAGTTTTAGCCCCAACTTGGGGATGACTTGTTGCTGAGATTTTATGAGCAATAGAGTTTATGGATGGGAGGAAAGTATAATGTCTTCATGAAGTTAGTGGTTTGTTCATAATATAAGTGTCCCTTATGTGTTTATTATAAATTTTGTGTCATTATTTATGTATTTTCTGTTATGGGTTTTTCCTATATATGCTGCATGTATAAATTTGTTGTTAGTTTGCATAAATTTTATTCTTATGCAAAGAATTATCAATAAACTAAATGGTATCAAAATTTGGAATTTTGGTGTGGCATTGCCAAGCTTAGGGCTGGGGATGCTACATATCCCATAAGTTGTCTTTATAAAATTGCATTCTTCTCAATATCACGTCAACTTATGAATGCTCCAAAGAACTCAAGGATTCAAATTAATATCCTATAGTTATATCTTTCAAAAAAATTATACCATTGTGTTTGTGAACAACTCTATACCTTGGATATGCAACATCAAGAACTTCAATTCAAATTGAAGCATTGTGTGAAGAGTAACCCTTTTTTTTTGTAGTCATTGAAGTTTAATGTGATTGTTCAATGAGTATAAGAGGAGTAGAACTTATATTTTCTCTAAGCATATGGAATATCAAATCCTATACCAGTGACTGCTATTTCTTCTACAATTAGGTGTTAATAACTTCACATGTCTCTATTGGAGAGAGATGATATTACCAGTGTGGGCCATCCGAGGAAAATATATTAGTTTACTACACTTTTTCCTAGTTGTATGATGGAGCATTGGTAGTGGTTCACCAATTTGAGTTTATTCCTCTTCAATATAATATGGAGGCACAGGTGCAAGAATGTCCCTACACAATATGTCCATGATAATACAATGTTCCTAGAAAAAGAGGAGAACCAAGTTGTGAAATTTGGGAGGGGATTCATATACATGCTTAGAATTAGTGTGATGTATCATACAAGAGTGTTAAGGAGAATGGTTATGCCATGGTGGAATTCTAGTGTATAGGTGTCTACTTGGACACCGGAGTTTCTCATGCGGGTATTAAATAATCAAGAAGGGGAGGATCACAAAGTGTTTTTTTAGGTGTGAGAGGCATCCATTTATAGCTATTTTGATATAATGGAGTATTATCTATCCTCTTTTTTAAGTTGGTTAATTAGAGATTCATGTAGAAATGGATAAAAAAAATATTTACATGGATAGGGGACTTTTGCTATCTCTAATGGGGTATTCACATGGTTGGATGATTGGGAAGTGGTGGCATGGGTAAATCCCAAATGGGCAGAATGAAGGAGAGTTGTCATCATTGGCAAGGATATATATATATATATATATATATATATATATATATATATATATATATATATATATATATATATATATATATATGGTGATATGGTGGTGGTCATTTAATACAACAGAGTGTAAGAAGTGGAGTTTACTCTTTCCCTAGTCATGTGGAGGGGTGGACTAAAGGATAGAGAATTGATGTGTGTTATATTTATATTTAGGGGTAGGGTTGTGGATCTAGGATAGGTAAGGCCACATTTGATTATGGGGTTCAAATGGTATGGCATGTCAAGGAAGTGAGTGTGGGATTGTTATCTATTTTTGATGAATTTAGAGTTGTTTTAAATTGTTGCCAAGATATTCAATGACCATTGGTTACAATTTGTGGACACCATGAAGAAGATCTAGGTGTCAAACTATTGCACTATTGGTCATGCATTACATGTGCATCTTGCATGATGAATGTGTTTGTGTTTCTTCATTGCTATCTTTATTTCTATTATTTCTTGTTCTTTTATGTATCATGATTCTTTAATTCCTAGTACTCTATGTGTTTTTCAAGTGGTAAACAAGATATCAAAAGGAATTTGTTAAATGGTTAGTTTTGATTTGAAAAACCATCCTAAAATATTTGACTGTGTTAGTGTGTCTGATTATTTCCTTAACTATGTTTGATGGAAACCACATAATCCACACTTATAGCAATGGAAAATCAGGTCATACCACTCATTTGTTTAGGGAGGTGTAGAAATGATAATTTCTTATCTCAAATCATTATTCAACTACAATATACATAGTAGATGTGTCCAAAGGAGGAATTATTGTACTTTGATATATCTATGATAATAAATGTTGGTTTCAACATATTCTCTCTCCATATTGTATCATACTTCTTGGACTAAAACATACTTTTGTAGTTTTATATGTGGTATGAGGAAACCATAGACCTTGATGAAGTAGTGATGCTAGTGCCAAAAATATTTATCACATTCTTTTGTTAATTCATGTAATGCCCCTCTGTTGGATAGGAAGCTTTAGAAACAGTTTTGTAGCTTTGGATATAGTTTTGGGAAAAATCCTAAGTATAGGAAAAGTGTGTGGAAGAAGAAGGAAATCCCAAAAGCGTGAAACTAAGGAACATCCAGGAGGACGGTGCATAGAAGAAAGACAAAGCACATATAGGAGAATAAAACAAATGGCAGAATAAATACGATAGAGGATAAAGCAATAGAAGAAAGAGAGAGAATAAAACATGACATAAGGATGACAACTCGACATTCCATAAATAGAAGAACAACATAAAGCAACATGCAGACGGAAAAGAATCCTGAGCAGTCAGTTAGCTAAGGGAAGTATGCATTGTAATGGGGTATTTTTAGGATGAACAGATTAGGGTTTTTAGCCCTAGATTTCTGTATAAATATGTAATGTGTTGGGAAAATGGTGTTCCTCCTCGAGTTGTGGTTCATTGTTAGGGGTTCCTCCATATGATGATTATCGAGAAATATTGTAGGATCTATTCTGTGGGGTTCTAAAGTTCTTGAATGTAACATTCCATTGAAGAGAAGAATGAATGAATGAATGCTAGAAAGATGACACCAAATCTTGTTTTGTCTATCTTTTATGTGTTTGCTTATGAATTCTGTGTGTATGCATAGTAAAATAGATTTGTCTTATGGTTAAATCTGGTGCAATATTCATAACTATTACAACAATGAGTTATACATTAACATAGAATAGAATGATAGTAATTATCTAAATCACTAATTAGTTAATAAGTAACAAGGACAGAACCACACGCACATTAATTAGAAAGAAGAATGAACAAGACAATCACCTCCCATTCCCTCACCACTACAAAAACCTAGTTCTCACAATCCCAATAGATACCTCGTGTGAGACTTCATATGCACAAGTAGGTGATGCCAAAAGGGCTAGTGTCTGGTGAGTTTTGTTGGTTAAATATAACTCAAACCTAGGGTTTTACAAACTACGTGCAACACGAACAAATGGTTATGTTGTCGAGACCTAGAATGTGCAATTAAGGGAATGTTTTAGAGGCCAAATAAGAAGGAGATATTAGAGTGGTTGGAAAGAAAGGAACAAGAGTTTTATCAACAAGAGAACGAGAATCCTCAAATGAGTGACAAGAAATGGATGCAAAGGTATGTGTATACAGAACTACATGACATTTTCTTTGGTGAGTTTCCAATTATTCAAACTGAGTGGCTAGAAAGATTAGTGGAGAATACTAGAAGGTATAGAATTGCAACGTCGAGGAATTGGAATCCTAAGTTGGTAATTTAAATGAATTTTGTAAGTATCCAAACTACTCGTGTAGTTGATTTTTGGTTGGATAACATACTACGAGGATATATTACAGAATTTGAAATAGATTATACCCAATCATACAATGTTGCAAAAAGGGACTTTTTCAAGGGTCCGTGTGGAAGGTTCATGAAATCGTTGGGTACATGGATAAAGATGATGTTATGTGACAAGTGCATGATGAAAATGAAATGCAACTACTAAAGGGGTTTGTAAACATAGGGGAACAGAGGGATGACAAGAGGATAGTATGAGAACAGGAGGGAATAAAGGAAGTAATGAGGAAGGAAGGAAGGGAATAAGGATGCAAGGAGAGGGTATACCAGAGGAAGGATACATATTTGGATATTGCGCATAGGATGGAGGTACAAAAAGAGAAATATTGGGGTTGGGAAAGGAGAGCCACACAATGAGCTATAGGGGAGAGACCCTTGCCCAATATTCTGAATTGTGGAGATACCATATATAGGGGGATAAGAAGAGGAGTTCCATTCCAGTAAAGTAATAGAAGAGTCATTAAGTCCTACTCATATTGAGTCCTATGTCAAATCCATGACCTTGTGTGTGTCACCAAAATCAAATATAATAGTTGAAGACTTATCAAAATCCATTGTAGTTATCCAAGGAGGACAAAGTAGTAGTAGTCAGAATAGTGGAAGTAGTGTGCATAGTCAAAGTCAGAATCAGAGTCAAATAGAATCACTAAGAGGAGGGACTACACAAAGAAACATGGAAGGAATATACAATACTCTTAGGCTTTTTGAGTTCCACGTAGTGGGGTCAGAGGATCCAAAACAACATTTGTTTGTATGCGAAACAATTTGGGCCACTAAGAACGTATAGGACGGGTTGTAAAGATTGCACAAATAACAACAATATTTATAGGTCATGCGCTAATATGGTATATGGAGCTGCAGATTATCACGGATGCAAGGTAGGACATGACTTTCGAAGAGATAATACAAGTGCTACTAAAATCGTTCAAGAAGCCAAATCTAGAGTCGCAGTACATCACATAATTGAAGGAGACTAAACAAGTGGAAACAAAGTCAGTATGTGATTTCAATTAGAGATTTAAGGATGTGATTGGTAGACTGACTTTCTATATCCCAAATCAACAACATCAAGAATGGTTTATTGCAGGGCTTCTACCACACATTCGTAGGCCATTGATTCAACAGAGGGTTGTGTCACATCCCGAGGCGCTAGAAATTGCAATGAAATTGGAGTCATCTCTTGTAGGAGATAGTGGAGAAATGATACAAGTTCAAACGAAGTTGGCTACATTGATGATTCAACTGGAATAAATTAAAAAAGGGAAGGAGAAACAAGAACAAGTTTGGTGTACCAAGTGAATAATTGAAGGTGTTATAGCAAGATTTTCATCACCACATGTGAAATTGCTTAGAAGGCCTTTTCCATTTCCCTATGTAGACTTGAAGTCCCTTTTTTACAATTCCCAGAGCTAAAAATTGTATTTTTCCACATATACGCACCCTGACAACAATACAACATGTGTATACATAGGTTGCACCATCACAACCCACGTACAATGGGTTTTATGCTCAAAATTAAAAAAAAAATGGTGTCAGGTGTTTCCATGTCATGTCACGGGATCCATGATCCTTGACCTTCCATATACTGGAAACGTTATGACTCGACCCTTCAGTTTCGTTTGAAGGATATAAATGGGCCATATCCAAGATGTGGAAGAGAGGAGAATAATTCAACTTTGAGAATGAAGTTACTCTGGAGAAATTATTCACTTCATATTGAGTCTGCATCCCTTTCTCCTTTTAAGTCTGAACACATTGTTCAGCCCCCATGATCTTCCCTATTGGATGGAGAACCCCATTGTCTCTCTTATATGATCTTGCCTTTGGTGGAGGATTGAATTGGTGGAGGTCCAGTTGGAAGGGACTTAGTTTCTTGGTTCCAAACGTGACGACACATAAGTTTGGTATTCATACACTTTTGTTGATTACATTTTAATAGAAATACTCTTTTCTCGTCCAATTAATGTCTTGCAAATATTTGAATTGTTATTCCATGGGCGTATTTGTTATGGATGTTGATGGATTATGCTATTGAATGTGCTAAATTTATATATCATCACCATATTCTTGTGTATCTTGGTTGTTGAGGACAAGTTGCAGGTGTATTGCTTTGGGTCAAGTGCTCAACGGTGGACCTCATCGAATGTTTGGACGAGGTAGGCTTTTTATCTTGTCTTGTTATCACTTTTTTTATATATCATACCTGAGATTAGAGTTGAGTTCTACAATCGTTTTCGTATATTGTGGTTTATCCCATGCCATAGATTGATTTTCCTCGTAACATAATTGACAACCATACTAGGTAGGAAATCTTGTTTTTGGGGTTTGGAGTCTTTTTCTCCTTTGATTTCTCTCATTTATATTGAGTTTCTTGCACCTTTTTGAGTAAACAAGGCCACTAAAAGTAACATTGATAAATTTAAAATTGATTGGAAACTATTTTATTTTTTAGGGTGCAAAAAATAGATTAGGATTTAGAGCCTTGGAATAGTATTTTGTGAGTAAAATTATCCAAGGCTATTAAATTCAACATATGTGTCTAACTAAGTGAGTGGTGAAATCCATAGTATAATTGGTGACGTCAAGAGGCTTTTCTTACACCAGAGTTAAGCACGAGGTTGCGTGAATATGGTCGAGGGGATATCCCCCCAATATATTCTTAGCATCAGAGATATTTTTGGGGATATTTTCATATATGGGGGTCTTTCTAGTACCTTTACCTCTGTGAGAGGCAGTGCTTTCGAGATTTCGTGCTTTGTTACCCTACCCATACGGTAGACCTAACTTACGATTGTTCTCCTGTGCATCATTTATATCATGGTGGCTTAGTTTCTTCACATAGGTACCACATAGGTTACTTTCATGGGTTATTCTGTAGGTACCCTGGGTCAGATAAGGGTCAGGCAACACACAACCTTTATGGAGGATTACCTCTCTGAGGGATCTGATCGACTAGTTATTAAGTCCATGACCACCCTTATAATTGATTGTGATACCTCCAATCTTTTGAAGGGAGTCTCAAGCCCCTCTTGGGCGAGGCATACCTACTTGAGGGAGGGAGGCCCCTTTCAACCACTTTATCCTGTTTGTGTGCATATTGGCCTTTTGTTTATTTTTGGTGTGCTCTCTGAGTATTAGTTGGCCTTATGATTTTGTATTGCATTGTGATTTTTCATTGCTATGGTTAGTGGAGCCCCCATGACTCCTTGAGTTAGCACTACCCAGCCCATGGCCTTTTCTCATTCCATGGGGACAAATCCTTTTGTATTTTTGAGTGGTACATCGAATCATGATACTCAACCAATACCTTGGGCCTATAATAATTTTTCTCATGGTATGCCAGAAATGTCTTTGCACTTGCTATCCTATGTCTCGTCGCCTTATGTGAATCCTAGTTTTGGGTCTAGGGGAATAATGCCTCCTTATTCTCCCTTTTTCATTTGGTGCGAGTCACATCCCTTAACCAAATCTTACAGTAGGAGGATGAAATCTTCCTTCCTATGGATCCAATCCTAGCTTCACTTTTCCAGGAGCAAGTGCTCAAATGGGCAATCATTATACCTATTACATCCCATCCATCTATCATTATTCCGCTATGACGGTTCCTATGAATGCTTTTCCCATGGCAGACCTCCGTCTGTCCTCTAGTGTTTCATCTAGAGGGAGTCAATTTTATAGTATGGGAAACCCCCTTCATGAAATTCCTTTGTCTGGGGGAAACATATATCCTCACATGAGTAACCCTTGTCATGTCGCTTTCTCTTCACAAGCGGCTTCTTCGGTGACGATTCCCTTACAACCCTTTATGAATCAATTTGGAGAAGGATACTATCCTGCTAGACAGGGCCATGGTGTATACTAGAACCCTTCCTGGCCTGCAATTTCTCAAAACTAGTCTTTCTCGGAACCTTGGTCTCAAATGTCTCAACCAACCGCTGCCAATCCAGTCACTACAATTCATACTACCATTATATCACCAACCTCTGCTAGTCATGTTGGAGATTGGTAGACAACCTCTACAAGTCATGTTAAATACCAAAAACCAACCATTGCAAGTCATGCAAGGGGCACAAATCTAGTCACTGCTAGTTACACTGCACATACATCACCAACCTCTGCTAGTCATGTTGGGCGTTCATTATCAACCTCTGCTATTCATGTTGAAGGTTCGTCACCAACCTATGCTAGTCATGTTGGGCATTCGTCACCAACCTATTCAAGTCATGTTGGATATTTTCTACTAGCCTTTACAACTCATGTTGGGATCATGTCACCATCCACTACAAGTCATGCTGGGGGAATTCATACGATTGAAAATCCTAGATGTGTAATACATAAGCCCAATTTCCTTTGTAGGATTTGCAAAGGAGATCATCTTACTTGTTTGTTCCCTGCTACTTTTGTGGTACAAGAAGCATGGTCCTTTCTTGGGGGCCCTTTGGGTTCTGAGTAATTTTTGGTTTCACAACCTTCTTTGGTTGATACAACGGTCGTTTCGATGCAATATTCGACTAAAAACACTCCTATTTTTGGGGTGATGCATCTCTTTACCTTGTTTCCTCACATCCTATTCAACCAACGATTGAAGAATTGGTCGTGTCGATGAAATATTCAGTCAATCCCACTCTTGTCTTGGAGAGTGACAAGCCTAAGGAAATGACATTGTCGATGCAATCTTCAGTCAATCCCACACTTATTTTGGAGGGAGATTCATCCTTCGACCATGTCCTTATCATTTATAGTCTTGTACCTTCTGAAAAAGGGAGCATTCTACTCTCTTCGAGCATGCTCCCTCCAAGTCCTAGGGTGATTTCCTTTGATTGGAATGATCTTGTAGAGACTTAAATTTCTTCTTCTATACCCTTCCAGATAAGGGGCATTATTCGATATATTTTAGATAAGGTGACATCTGCAAGTATTTTATTCTCCTCGACTTAGAAATATTTGGGCTTTCCCAAGCTTGTGTTAGTTATAAGTGAGTTGTTGAATTTTGACATAATTCCTACATGGGAGCCTTGGCCTCCCCCATTATATGTTGCTTAGAACAACATCCTCCGAGTCTTGTTTAAGCTCTTTTTCGACTCTCTCAAAAAGAGAAAATATTATTGAGTGAACTTGTCTCTTTCACACTCGTTAATTGGATTTGAAAGGGTGTCTATTTGGTGTAAGTTTAACCCTTTTTCAGACCAAGTAGACTAATTTTGAAAAAGGAATACTCTAGTCACTGGTGGCTAGAAGAGTTCTTTTGGGTATTATTTAATACTTTTTCAGGCCTAGGGGACTAAATTTATGAAAAAGCACATTCTTTGGAGTTAAATTGTAATTTCATATCATTCTATTGCTTGCATTATTGAGCCTATTGTCGATTCTCTCTTTCACATAATAATCCTATCACCTCAGTAGTTTGCATCATCATCCAAGTAGAGCCTTGTTTATATCCTTTGCATCTTGACACCCTATACCCCAAGAGGAAACATTCCCTCGAGTGTCCATATCCTGCATGTAACTCCTTGCATTGAGCATAGGAATATTCCATTGTTGGAAGTAGTTTATTACTAGCAACACTTGTTTCCTCCTCTGTATCATAGCATTCATTTGACTATGAAAAACCAAAAAAAGACAGGCGGGAAAATAATATTATCTTATGTTGGCAGCATTCGTGTCACCTTTGAACATAGAAAAAACTTTTGAGTCCATTTGTCATCAAA
Source organism: Picea engelmannii (assembly GCA_009831015.1). NCBI lineage: Eukaryota > Viridiplantae > Streptophyta > Pinopsida > Pinales > Pinaceae > Picea > Picea engelmannii. The sequence continues at coordinate 315,081 of ML778814.1, forward strand.
ATTTTGGGTTTAGCATGACCTTAGGAAGGTGAACTCGTTACTAAGAGTTTACTCCCCCAACTGGTTACTCTTCTAGTCCCCATGGAGAGTTTTATTGGTGCCTCCTGCATCACAAAGTTTCATCATAATTATATGCTGCCATAGTCATCCATATGTCTCATGCTCTTGTTCAAAGGATGTTTATCAGCCCGTGTCGACCATTTCTCAGAAATATTGACTTTTCATGTTGGCCAAATCCTCAATGTATCTCAAAGTTACATGAAGTTGTAGTCCTATTAGGCACCTTGGTCCTAGTTTCATTATGGGTAGGTAACCTTGAACCCAAAAATCGACATTTAATCATTGGTATTTGACTGAGGGGTTTCCCTTGTGTTAGAAGGCAAGAAATTTATTCACACAGTGGGATTCGTGTAGTGTCTTGGATGCCATTATCCTTATTGGTGGTTTCTTCACCTTTGTCGACAATTTTCCTTATTGGTTCCTATTCATAGGGTCTTTTCCATGCACTACTTTCATCTGGTGCATGCAAAAGATGCACAGGGTCGTTCATTCATGAATATATTCTTCGTCTAAGTTCCTCCAAATCATCAATCTCCTGCTTTATACCTCATGTTGAATGATGAGAGATTCCTTAATGCTCTCCTTTCATCGGGCCTCTTTCCACCAACTTCAGCCCATCTATTCTGGAAACAAGACCTAAAGTCCTATGAGTACCTAGAGGCTTGCACTCATCAGTGGCAGGTTCTCCCACCATCAACATTTGGGAATACATCAATTACTCTTGATCAATGGATTCTTCAAGTGTTCGACTTCAACACCTTTATTCACACTTGTAAGAATGTACTCGGTGCCTTGATACCTACTTTCATTATCGGTAGGCTATCTTGTGTTTGTTAACGATATACCTTAATGATCGGTAATCAAACTAAGTCTAATTGTGTTTGACCTCAACTCCTTTTTTCACATAATGTAGACTTTCACCTTTGGAGGATTGTGTAGAAGTCTTGAAGACATCAGTTCATAGTCGCATCTTTCCTAAGTTTTTGCTATATTTCATTGGAACAGTACCTATATGACTTCAATGATCATGGGAGATCAGATTGTACTCCATTGTATACATATATATTCAAATTGATTTTGAGACTGGTTGTCACTGGGCCTTGTTTGTGACTATGAAAACCTATGACATGTATCTACTTTTGTATTGCCCATTCATGGCCATGAATAGTTGTTTGGTATATTTTCACATGGATCTGTAGTGTAATTCAAATTGGAAGACATGTGCGCAAATTCAGAATGAATTGTAATATTCTTATGAGTAACTAGTTTTTCCAACTGGGTCTCCATTACTCCACTTCTGGGAATTATAATATATTTCGGCCATCGCAGATACTCCTATGACCTCACACATTAGGGGGCATCTGTTATAGAAATATTTTCCTCACCACATGAAAAATTTCTCATAAGGCCTTTTCCATTTCCCTATGCAAACTTGAAGTCCCTTTTTAACATTTCCCATAGCTAAAAATTTTATTTTTCCACATATACATGCCTTAACAACAATACAACATGCATATACATAGGTTGCACCATTGTAGACCTTGTACATCGGGTTTTGTGCTCAAAATTAAAAAAATGGCGTAGGGTTTCCATGTCACATCACGAGATCCATGATGCTTGACCTTCCATATACTAGAAACATTCCAACTTGGCCCTTTAGTTATGTTTGAGGCTTTAAATGAGCCATATCCCAGATTGGGAAGAGAGGATAAGAATTCAACTTTGAGAGCAAAGTTACTATAGAGAAATTATTCACTTCATATTAAGTCTGCATCCCTTTATCCTTTTAAGTCTAAGCACATTTTTGAGCTCTCGAGCTATTCCCTATTTGATGGAGAACCCCATTGTCTCTTTTATATGAGCTTGCCTTTGATGGAGGATTGAAGTGGTGGATGGCCAGCTTAAAGGGACTTAGTTTCTCGGTTCCAAACTTGCTGACACATAATTTTTTCATTCAAACACTTATGTTGATTACATTTTAATAGAAATACTCTTTTCTCATCCAATTAATGTCTTGCAAATATTTGAATTGTTATTCCATGGGTGTATTTTTTATGAATATTGATGGATTATGTTATTGAATGTGCTAAATTTATATATTATCACCATATGCTTTCATATCTTGGATGTTGAGGACAAGTTGCAGGTGTATGTCTTTGGGTCAAGTGCTCAACAATGGACTTCATCGAACGTCTGGACGAGGTAGGCTCTTTATCTTGTCTTGTTAGCATATTTGTTTATATAGAATACCTGAGATTAGAGTTGAGTTATGTAGTCATTTATGTCTGTTGTGGTTTATCCCATGCCATAGAGTGATTTTCCTCATAATAGAAGGCCATCACAAGGACAAATTCCCAACATTCACGTAGTATTTGGAAACTGGAGAGTCAAATCCATTACTAGAGGGGGGGTACTGTGAGATATGTAAGAAATGGGGCCATCATCTTGTTATCACTATAATAATTTCTTGGAATCTAAATCTTGAGATTTGGCAGAACGCTAAATTAGTATAGAGGAGTGTTACATTAGCGGGTGGGGTCATATCTGGCAGACAGGATTAAATTCGGTGGAGATGTAGGAATGATGGGACTCGACGAGCCATAGATCTTGAGCTGCCTAGATCGACAGTCAGGAGACATATCGGTCGAGGAAATAACACAGAGGTTAATTACTTGAGAGTGGGTTGGGGAAAATACCATGGTTTCACCTTGCAGACACGCGGCGTCACCGAGTGCATATCGGGGGGAAAAGTGGTTAGACTTGAAACCACCCAATCTCACCCCGATGCCACATGTTATAAAATAATTTGATATATGTCACTTCTGAATATCATGTGTGAAAAGGGAAGAGTTAACGGATTATAAAATCACATCAGTATGGTTGTTCAAGTACTTTACACCGTGCAGCATCAGGTAAGTGCTACCAGAAGGATGATTCGAAGGATCATCATTTAGAACTGACAGCCAAGTGTGATAGGTTGTTTTTTGGACAAGTAATTCCGTCAATAATATGTGATTAGGCACTCGATGATGATCGTCCTTCAAAACATAGATAAAATTACTCTGTTTTGAGCAGTCAACACTTCATTTTTGAATGGAGTAATTTCAAACAGGATCGGCTTCCTAATTTTTGTATGATTAAGGGAGACAAGTCTGAGTTTCTCTACAAAACTGGGAAAATGGATAATGTTGATCAAGCGGCCTCTAGTGAACCAAGATTTTCAACTAATAGGGAGAATTCATCAGTGAAGTAGAAAGAGAGGTTGGTTGAATAGATATTAGCAACAAAATTTCATACAGATCTTGCAACATAACCAAAAGCAGATAAAGAGGTTAGATTAAATCCCATCATGAAAGATTTAATCATCAACAGATACCTGGATGGGCGCTACAAGAGAGCGGTAAAGAGGAAGTAGAGAAAGCGACAAAAGACAGGGATCGGATTTGAGGTGGTTGAAAGCGTTGGGGAAAACTAATTTACATGGATTGATACGTTAAAAGAAGAATTTTCCAAGATGAAATAGATTGCAGGCTAAATTTAGTGTGTGTCAGAGAATTTTGTAATAATATGGAAAAATGGCCTTCAAGGAAAAAAAACCTGAATGTGTCAGTTTTTTTTATAACGTCCCCTATAAAATAAGAGTTCAGTTGCTGTACGTTACTCTTTTGCAACCGACAACTATTTTTGGAACTTTGGGGAAGATGATTCGTTCTGAATCCCAGATGTAATCTACCTATATATATTATTACAAAGATAAATAAAAAAAGGACAAACTGAAGAGGGCCCTGCCCTCGTAGCAGGATGACTTTGTAAATCCACAGAGACAAAGTGAATATACAATACATAAGCATTTTGAACTGTTTATGAAAAGATTCTAATGGATGTGATATGAGTTATGTTTTCTATCATAGTGTGTATTTCTTATGTCTTTGAAATCCCATTTATATCTTCCTCTTTTAAATTGGAGAGTTAAGAGTCCAGAATTCGTCTTATGATGCTCTCAACTTAGCAATTTAAATGATGTAATTCTTTTCTTAACCAATTCAAAATTCATTTCAATATGCTATGATGCAATTATTTGTTTCCCTTTTCCTCTTTCACCATGCATATTTCAGTTTTAAAAAATCTGACTCATTGCCTCATTGATCCTTTCTCCTCTATATAGTTCTAATGGCCTACCACTGCTTTATTCATTTTTTACTCCATAGCCCCAAATGTCACCCCCTTTTCCTTCACCAAAAACTGTATAAAACCCTCGAACAAACAAAATCTAGCCACCGATTTCCAAATAAATATAAAGTGATGTGAGAGATCCCTCTCTGAGTTGAGCATGCTAGTGCCCATATCTAAAGTAGGTTGAAACAATTACCTCTGTCGTGTGTCTATTAGCCGAACAAATTTACAGAGTGCTATTATTTTGGCGTCGCTGCCGGGGATGAAATTGGAAAATTTTCCCTAGGAAAGAATGACATGGTTGAGTTCTAAGGTCTGAGAGAAGTATACACTTAGGCACACATTGGTTGTATTCCTACTCTGGTGACTCCACACATCGAAAATCAGTTTGAAGGTGATTCCACTGGTAGAAGAATCCATAAATTTAAATTTTCAATGGCGACTCCACTCTCAATGAAGAATCCAACTTCCAAAACATTGTTGGTGACCCCACTCAAGCTTCAAATGTAATGAATAGACTCCACTGGAACACGAGATCCATTTATAGAGGTATGAAAAGGCATTATAAAAGAAAACAAGTACTTAAAATTGGAATTTTTCCAAATCATTTTATTGTTTGTTGTAAGTTGCCTCTGGTCCTTTCCTGAACAAGCTAGACAAATTTTCCTTCACCTACTGCATGCAAATACTGATCATGATTATACTAAAATTGCATATCCTCCTCTTGAGATTATACAAATATCTCCTTAGTTTATTACTGTTTTCGATCAAAATATCCCACCTGAACCATATGATAATCATGAAACCAGGACTGGTATTTCACCTCCTATACTTGATCCAACACCCTCCAAAACTTAGCATAGATAAAGACCCTTAAAGTTACCTCAAATCCTACATGATTTTCCTCCAAATTACTATGAGTACCTACCTATGTTTGATGGGGAACCTGATGCCATATCAGCTGAAAAAAATATCCAAGGGTTTGAACATTTTATAGATTTGTTTGAGATTGACCATGAGGATGTTTGTATGAGGGCCTTCTCTCAATCCTTGAAAGGGGACACCAAAGACTGGTTTAAAAATTTGAATACAGAGACAATTATCTCATGGGAGGAATTGAAGAATGTTTTTTTAAAGTTTTCGGGCAGGAAGAAATATTTGGATCTACATCTTACAGATTTATATGCCTTAAAAAGGCAGAGCGATGAAGTTATTTCTATATTCAGTAGAAGGTTTTCTAGCATCTATTACAATTTACCCAAAGAAATTCAACCCATTGAATTTGCTGCCATGCTCCATTATACAAAAACCCTTCATCCAGATTAGTCTTTCCTTCTGATGGAAAGAAGACCTGAATCCTTACAAAAAATGTTTAATGATGCTCAGGATATTCAACACAATATCCAAGCATGTGAACAGATTTGAAATGAGGGTTTGGATGCTCAAGAACATAACATTGATTATGAACAGGAAACAATTGATTGAGATCTTCAACCTAGAGCTGATGATATCATATGCCCTCCCAAAGTTTTTAATGCCAATGATTTTGAAGAAAATTATATTCCACTTGTTGAACGAGGAGGTGTTGATCCATTCCATGATAAGGAGAGGGCTGATTGTTTTATGTATTCATTTGTAGACAACTGAAAAAATGAGTTTGTAATCAGTTTATTGAAGAGCAGGCCGATGCTCCAAGTTTTTTCTTGTTATATAACATTGCAGATGTTGTTGATTTTCATGTATATGATGAATATGATGATTATTGTGATGTTGACTTCCTATAACAACCATCTATATGTTCTCTATCAAAAAATGTCCTTTTTCAAAAGTGCCATGAGAACAATTAGCCTACATATCATAGTTACAAAGAAGAAAGTAATGAATCAGATAAAGGGAATTCTTTAACTTTATGCTTTTCTTCATTTAAATTATTGAAATAAAATTATAATACTATCATTGAAGCAAATGAATGTGTGTTGAGGCCAAATATCATTGTTTCACCAGAACAAAATGACAAGATATTGTAGAAATTTTCTCATATGGTTGATGCCTCTATCACTTGTTATGTAGAAGGTCTTGTTGGTTCAAAATTGCAACCATTGGTCGAAGATAAATCTGAAAATGAGCGTGTTCAGCCATCCAAAGAAATTGAAAATTGTACATATGACAATAGTGAAGAAAACGAAGAAGATTTTAAATCAGATGAAAGAACCTTTCCATTATGTTTTTCTTCTTTCAAATTGCTGAAACAAAATGTTTATAACGTTTCAAGTTGCAAATCCTCTAGACATGATGTAGAATATTTAGAAAGGAATGGAATTGAAAATGAAAACTATCTTCCTCTTTGTTGTTCTTCTTTTCAATTGTTGAAAGAAAATTATGAGATAACAGAGGAGCAAGGAAAGTCTAATTGCATTCACAATGGCATTGTTTTAAATGAGCAAATTTTTATCTGTGAAGAAGACCAACAACCTTCTCCCACGTTTATTGATCATGTAGTTGATCACATGGAAGATTGTTTCAGTTTAGATTTGCAACATGTGCTTAGCTATCAGCCTGAAAAAGAAGATGAAGTTGATCAAGAAATTGTTGTTAAAGGCTATTTTCTTCCCTCTGAAACTAATGCAAGTGTGCAACAAGATTTCCAACAAAGCAAATTGTTTCAAAGCTTCTTTTCCTCCCCTGAGAATGATGTGGTGGTCCAATTTCTAAATGTCCTAGACATAGATGAGAATTCTGAAACTACATCTATGGAAACTTCAAGCAGTGAACAAACAAATTACATAGAGTTTAAAGAAAGCAACAAAACAATGTATGTCATTTCTCAATCAGAAATACAGAAAGATAATGAAGAGGAAATGGTTTGGTTTGATTCTTTTAAAAATCATGGCTTTGAAAATACATCCATGGGAAATCTGGATTTTGAAATAGTACATGATGTTCTCTTTTCACATTTGCAAGAAGGTTATGAGCAGAAACTCATTTCCATTCATTCATTTGAGAGCCAAAATGAAAATACTCAAGAAAATTTCCAGAAGATTAATAAAACCAAATCAGAACCATTTGATGAACAAGAGGATGACCCTGATGCACATAGTATGGTTGTCATATTTAAAGATGTTCAGGGATGTATGAATGTTTTTGTTGATATGAATGGAATATTAGAAAAACCTATAGCTGGCATTTCATTTGAAACTATTCCTAGAACCGAAGAAATAGAACAAGAGCAACAAACACTTATGAAGGAGGCTTATCTTTTTGTTTTTGCTCGTCAAGAAGAAATGATTTTTCATGATTTTCAAGTTCCTGTGGCCATCCTATTACAGTCTATGGTGAAGGAGGAGTTCATTTCATTCATAAGCTCGGGTTTTGGATTCAACATTTTCTTTCAACTTACATGTTTTACATTTGTCTGCCTACTTGAGAAAGTTATGAGCAAAAAAAAATCAGGAAGCTAATGGATTGATTGGCTGCATTGTCACTTTAGCATCACTTGATTAAGCATTCATTTCAACATTTTTAGGGTAGGTAAGTGCAAATAAGTTTGTTGGTCAAGATTTTTTTTTTTGGATTTCCAGTAGTGTATACAATCATATTTCTAGTGGTGTATTCAGTAGCTAGTGGATAGTAGTGTGTGGAGCTTGGTTTTCAACAGACACTGGTGACAGGTTGGAGCACGATACACACATTTGTTTTGGGAGAATCCCAATGGATTTAACACCTAGTCTACAAGTTATTTTCTACCTCATAGGGAGGGTAACATCCCCAGTAGGTGCCTATGTTATCACTATAATAATTTCTTGGAGCGGGTGGGGTCATATTTGGTGGACATGGTTAAATTTGGTGGATACGTAGGAGTGATGGGACCCGGTGGGCAATAGATATTGAGCTACCCAGATCGACGGCCAAGAGACATATTGGACGAGGAAATAATGTGGAGGTTAATTACTTAAGAGAGGGTCGGGGAAAATACCATGGTTTCACCTCGCGGACACGCGGCACCACCAAGTGCATATCGGGGGGAAAAGCGAGTAGACTTGAAACCACCCTAGCTCACCCCAATGCCACATGTTATAAAATCATTTGATATATGTCACTTCCAAAGATTGCATGAGAAAAGGGAAGAGTTAATGGATTCTCAAATCACATTAGTACGGTTGTTCGAGTACTTTACGCCATGCAACATCGGGTAAGAACCTCCAGAAGGATGACATTAAGGCTCATCATTCAGAATTGATGATCAAGTGTGATAGGCTATTGTTTGGACAAGTAATTCTATCAGTAATCTGTGATTAGGCACTCGATGACGATCATCCTTTAAAACAAATAAAATTACTCTGTTTTGAGCAATCAACACTTCATTTTTGAACAGAGTAATTTCAAACAGGATCAGCTTCCTAATTTTTGTATGATTAAGGAAGACAAGTTTGAGTTTCTATGCAAAACTAGGAAAATGGATAAAGTTGATCAAGCAACCTCTAGTGAACCAGGATTTTCAACTAATAGGGAGAATTCATCAGTGAAGCAAAAAGAGAGTTGTTGATCGCACAGATATTAGCAACAAAATTTCATACAGATCCTACAACATAGCCAGAAGCAGATAAAGAGGTCAGAATAAATCCCATCATGAAATATTTAATCATTAACAGATATGCAGATGGGTGCTACAAGCGAGAGGTAAAGAGGAAGCGAAGCAAGCGACATAAGACAAGGATCAGAGTTGAGGTGGTCAAAAGCGTTGGGGAAAACCAACCTACATGGCTTGATATGTTAAAAGAAGAATTTACTAAGATGAAATAGATTGTAGGATAAATTTAGTGTGTGTCAGAGAATTTTGTAATAATATGGAAAAATGGCCTTCAAGGAAAAAAACCCCGAATATGTCAGTTTTGTTTATAACTTCCCCTATAAAATAGGAGTTTAATTGTTGTACGTTACTATTTTGTAACAGAAAACTATTTTTGGAACTTTGGGGAAGATGATTCATTCTGAATCCTAGATGTAATCTACCTATATATACTATTACAAAGATAAATAAAAAAAGGATGGACCGAAGAGAGGCCTACCCTCGTAGTAGGAAGACTTTGTAAATCCATGGAGCTAAAGTGAATATACAATGCATAATCATTTTGAACTGTTTATGAAAAGATTCTAATGGTTGTGATATGAGTTCTTTTTTCTATCATAGTGTGTATTTCTTATGTCTTTGAAATCCCATTTACATTTTCCTCTTTTAAATTAGAGAGTTAAGAGTCTGTCATTTGTCTTATGATTCTCTTGACTTAGAAATTTAAATTATGTAATTCTCTTCTTAACCCATTCAAAATTCATTTTGATATGCTCTGATGCAATTATTTGTTTCCCTTTTCCTCTTTCACCATGCGCATTTCAATTTTAAAAAATCAGACTCATTGCCTCATTTATCCTTTCTCCTCTATATAGTTCTAATGGCCTACCACTGCTTATCCATTTCGAATCCATAGCCTCAGATGTCACCCCCTTTTCCTTCGCCATCAACTATATAAAACCCCTAAACAAAATGAATCTAGCCACCGATTTCCAAAGAAATATCAAGTGACGCGAGAGAGCCCTCTCTGAATTGAGCATGCTAGTACCCATCTTTAAAGTAGGTTGAAACAATTACCTCTATCATTTTTCTATCAGTCAGACAAATTTGTAGAGTGCTAACACATCCCACTGAGTGTCCATTACTACAGAAGTATCTGAGTACACAAAGGAACTTTTTTTGCAATTTTTGCAAGTCTGTGGGACATGAAGAGAAGGATTGTCGTGCATTCAACTTAATGAGGGAAAACACATCAGATATGTACATGATTTACGAAGAGAATGTTGCAGCAGAAGGGGGTGGTGCACAATACAAAAATCAAAGAGGTTTCAATCAAGGGAACATAGGAAACTTTGGTAGAGGTCAAGGCAGAGGAAATTTTTGTAGAGGAGGAAGAGGACCGGTAATATGTTATAACTATAATCAACTGGGACACTTGGCCCGCAACTTCCTAAATCTGTGTACAATGTGCACATACTATAAAGCACTAGATCATGCGATAGAATATTTTCCTCAACCAATTGCTAAATGAAAAACCAAAGGTAACCAGAACCGGAATCAAAATCATAATGTGTAGAAGATATCAGCTGAAAAATGAAATGAAGGACCAAGACTAGCAGTTGTTACATGTAGAGGAGCTAGAAAAGGAGATGATATGAAAAATGGAGGAAACAAGACTAAGCAATTGGTAAGGAAGTCAATAGGGCCTATGCCAACCTTTGATCCTCAGCAGGTGTTGACAGGATATTTCCCCCATGACTTTGGGTCAAGTCACAACAGATCGAGACTGGATTGAGAAGACTGAAATATTCCCTCACAAAAAAAATGCAAACTGAAAAATAACTACTTTTCACTAGGAGAGTGTAGGGAAAGAGAGAAGGATAAAGTATGCCCCTTAAACCCCTTGTTCAATGTCGATCCTTGCTCTTGTTTTTTGAAGCACTCCTAACCTTTGTCAAAACAATCCTGTAAAATGAAATTAAGACAAATGTTGCATCTAAGTAGTTACATCATCAAGTAGCATATATATCATGTGTTATATCCAAAGAAAGTATGAGATTGATATCATACAATATTGCAATGAACACCAAATAGGAGGGAAATATAACTCTTCTATCAATACAAAATATCAAATATAGTTACAATTTGACTCGCTTCTGGCATTTCTTCGAAGCCAACCGCATAGGTTCCTCCACGGATCCTTCAAGCATCTACTCAACAATTAGGCTCTTCCTTGGATAGCCCGATAAGGATAAGGAGACACCTTATGAATATATAAAAAGGAAGAAACACCAGAAAGGGAGTCTCTAGGTTAGGGGATGATACTCAGAGGAAAAAGGAATAGGGAAGATTGCTAGATCTCAACAACATAACCTTGCACCAAAATACCTTTTTTCATTATATCCCTCAATGGTGCTTTTATATCTTCCCCAAAGGGGTTAGGGAAGTTGGAATCCATTTTGTATGGGCATGGGGATGTTGGCAAATGATCCCAACGGAAAAACCCATCCAAAAATTTGGAATTATTTTATTTTTTATTACTTTTGAGGGAATCCACGGGTTTTACACTGACAAGTCATGGATGTCTGTGCTTTGCATCAAAGGATATCACAAATATGTGCAAAATACATGTTTTTTATATGAATTGCATGAGGCAAGTTGGGAATTTGTCTAGCAAGACAAAGGAAAGGGTTAGGCCATGGCACAAATGCATATGTGTGGCATTTTGTGCTATAAGAGAAGGAAAGGGATACATATTAGAGAGCAAGAAAATAAGTACATGGACAAGATTAGGGAGCATCAACATCATCTGCGCCTCATGTAGAAGATCACGTTGTGCTAGAGAATGCAATTGGAAAGATAAGAATGCTAACAAAATTATTGAGGAGTTATGTAGAGATAATGAAAAATGAAATTATGCTCAATACATTATATGACACGATTGATCATTATACAAGAAGAAGGGAAAATTCTATCACACGAAGGATGGTAAATAAGGTATTGCGAAGGAAGATAACCAATGAAGAATTTAGATTCAATCCGTAGATTAGGGAGTATGATGTGGATAATGTCATCTTGGAATTGGGATCTGACGTGAATGTTTTACCTAAGAAAACATGGGAGATGATGGGAAAACCCAAGTTAGTGTGGTCGCTTGTTCAGTTAAGGCTAATGAATCAGAAAAAAATCGTCTCGATTGGTCATTTGACATGAGTACCAATGAACATAGATGGGGCGCACAATATGGCAGAGTTTGAAGTTATTGAGATTGTGGACAACAATCAACCATATCCAACACTGATGGGACTAGAATGTGCGTTTGATAACCAAGAAATCATCAACTTGAATAGGATGGAGATGATATTTGAGTTTGGATAATTGAAAGTTACTACACCCTTGGACCCATCATAAGGAAAGAGATACATAGAGCCAACAAGAGGGAATGACATTGAAAACTTATATAAAATGACTATGTGGTTAGAGGATTATATCAACCTAACTGTGGATGGTGTGCTGAGATGGAGAAGTATTAGTTCATGTGCATCAGATTCAAAATAAGGTCTAGATCATTGGCAACAAAGGATGCATGAAGTGTCAACTAGATGATGTGAACACATAAATTGATCCACGTGCTGGATTGGAACGGAGATGTGTGATCCACCCAGGTATGAAAAATTAAATGATATAAGCATGTTTGTAAAGACATTTGATTTGCAGGTAACCAAACATAAAATATTTTTAGCACTATATGTTGTCCTAAAAGAAACCCCATCTAGATGGTGAGTTTCACATAGAGAGGGGATAAAAGAATGGTCACATTCCAACAGACTCATGCAAATAAGGTTTGGTATGGAGGAAGAACACATTGTGCAAAAGTATACATGAGAGACTGATACAACAGGTCATGTTGAGTAGTGTAGGGATTTATGGAGTTCATTACTAGAGATAGAATGGACGCAGAGATTCATACACACACTAGACACAATTTCGAAGAACTGGTATTTGGAATTGGAAATGCGCAGGGAGACAACACAATGGGAAGAGTTGGTGCAGATTTTCAGAGTCACGTTCACATTTGAACATGAATATCCATCAATATATGCGGTGCTACAGGATATTCGAAGTAATTTATTAGAAGAAGGGATAATGGAGGTAGTATCAGTGTGTAGTGTGCACAGAGCCGATATAAATTTCTATGAGTTAATGGAATGTTACAATGTAGATAAGGAAGAACATGATGAAGAATATCCTAGAAATGTAAATGTACCTGAAATATAAGGAGAATGAGCAGTAGAAGGGCTAGAGCCTGATTCTGTCTCATACACATAGCCGATAAATACGCAGAAGGTAAACATTGGGACAATGGAGAATCCCAAGTTTGCACAGATAGGAGATTATTGGAGTGATGAGACAGTAGATAAGATCACATACTTACTACGAGAATACTGATACTTATTTCCAACTACATTTTTAGAAATGAAGAGGATAATTGGAGACTTAGGTGACATGAAGATTCCATTGAAGCTAGGTGCTAATCCATTTTGACAACAATGTTACAGGTTAAATCCAAAGTACAAAGAGATGGTGAAAGATGAACTAGACAGGATGTTGGACACAAGAATTATTGAACTGGTAGAATAATCTGAATGGATCAGTCCAATGGTAGTGCAGGAAAAAAAGAAAGGAGTAATCAAGATCCACATGGATCTAAGAAAGTTGAATGACATGTGTTTACATGATCCATTTCCCACACCATTCACATATGAGGTATTGGAGAATGTAGGAGGACAATAAACTTATTCTTTCACATATGGATTCAATGGATACCATCAAATAAAAATTGTGCAGGAGGATTGACATAAGACCACTTTCGTGACATAGTGGGGGATTTATCAGTATACAGTCATTCTGTTTGGACTGAATAATGCCACAAAGGTATTTTCCATACTTGTGGTAGCAACATTCAAATAATTTATTCATAATTTATTTGAAGTTTACTTGGATGATTGGACTGTGTTCAGTCTACTGAAGGATCAAATAGAAGTACTTAGGATGATGTTGGATAGGTGTAGACAATGTTAGATTTTGTTGAACCTAAAGAAGTGTATCTTTTGCGCACCATTTGGAATTTTGTTGGGAAATGTAGTCTATAAACATGGATTGATATTAGATCCAACTAAGATTGCAGTCATTCTGGATTTAGAAGCACCTACATCAATCAGAAAAATGGGGGAAACTCTGGTTCATACAGGATATTACCTGAAATTTATTAATGGCTATGCGTAGATCACAACACCGATGGAAATTTTTCTCAAGAAGGAAGCAAAGTTTCAATGGAACGAGGAATGTCAGAAGTGGTTGGACACCTTGAAACAAAAATTGGTAACCGCGTTGATTTTTATCTTTCTTGACTGGAAAAAAGAGTTCCATGTACATGTAGATGCATCATCCATAACATTGGGAACGATACTATCTCAACTAGGGGAAGGAAATAGATCACCTAATTTCTTTCGCAAGTAGGAAGTTGTCTATAGTAGAGAAGAATTATACTACCACGAAACGAGAAGGATTGGAAATGGTGTATGCACTATAGAAGTTCAGACATTATCTATCGGGGTCTCACTTTATGATGTACACATACCATTCAACATTATAAATACTTAGTCAATAAGCCAATCTTGGGGGTGGGGGGGAGAATATGCAGATGGCTACTATTGTTCTATGAATACGATTTTGAGGTTGTAGTAAATCCAAGGAAGTTGAATGCAGGGCCATATTATCTATTGCACATACTATAAGGAGAAGATATAGACAATTTAGATGACAACTTACCATATGCACAATTGTTTGCAGTAAATATGGTGGATGAGTACTTCTCAGACATCGTACAATTTCTAAGTACATGCATGCCTCCATCAGATATGACAGTAGTGCAAAAGAAACAACTCGTAGTGAAAGCAACAGATTATCAGTTGATTGTAGGGAATTTATACTAGTTGGGTGCAAATGGAATATTGAGATGATGCATGTTGGAAAAAGAGACATCAATGATACTTGAAGAAGAGCATGAGGATATTGCAAGAGGACATTATGCAGATAGAGAAACTGCACAAAATATTTTGTGCGCAGGGGATTTGGTGGCCTACACTTCACAAATATGTGAAGGAATATTGTCAGTCATGTGATGTATGTAAAAGAGTGGGAAATCCATCTAGGAGGGATGAAATTCCTTTAAATACACAAGTCACGTTGAAATCATTTGAAAAATGGGATATACATTTTGTAGGACGAATCAATCCACAAGCAAGAAGATCAGGGGCAAGGTACATCATCATTGTGACGAAGTATTTGACAAGATGGTTAGAAGCAATGCTAGTTACATATTGCACCATAGAGACGAATGCGAGGTTTTTGCTTGAGAGTATAGTCACAAGGTTTGGATGTCCATGCATATTACTTAGTGATAAAGGAACACACTTTTTGAATAAGACAATTGCAACATTGAACGAGGAGTTCCAAATCCATCATCATAAGAGTACCCCGTATCATCCTCAAGGTAATGGAATAGTGGATGATTTCAATAAAATCTTGGAGAATTCCTTCACTAAAATTTTCAATGTAGGGAGAGACGATTGGGACTTAAGAGTTCCTACTTTGTTATGGGATTACAAGATGAGAAGTAAAAAGTTGACAAATTAGACAACTTTCATATTGGTCTATGGGTAGGAAGCAATGATGCCAATGGAGTTTATTCTACCTAGCCTATGCATTGGAGGAATCACTGAGTTATCAGACACTGGGGAAATATAGGAGAGATTGGAAGAGTTAGTACAGATTGAGGAAGATCGATTTTTCACGGGTTCTCATCAGCAAGTGAAAAAGTCTACAAAGAAATATTGGCATGATAGACACATCAAATAAAAAAATTTCAAGTGGGAGATCTAGTACTACTCTATGAAAACAAGTTCATGTAGCATCCAGGAAAGTTTAGAATGCATTGGTTAGGACCCTATGTGATTCAACACATAACAGAGACATGTGTTGCGCAATTAGATACCTTGAATGGAAAATTCATTGCAAGAATGGTGAATGGAAATCAGTTGAAACTCTATAGAGATGGTCGACAATATTCATAGTAATTTGGGTTGTGCTAGAACCTGTGTATTATAGTAGTTGTACCATAGTAGGAAGGAAAACCAGATAAAAACAACAAAAAGTAGGAAAAGGAATAAAATAAAATAAAAAGTAGATAGAGAAAAAATAAAAAGATTACAGAGTACAAGGCCTTGGTGATGGCACATAAGGAATGGTTATCACACATTAAAATAGAATTGCACCAATTTATAAGACAATACACATAAGAGAAAGACTTTGAAGCACACAGATGCAACCGTAAGAACCATTGCACAATTTGGAAATGACAATACCTTTCGAAGCATTAAAGCATGGAAACAACAGATACAAAGTGGGAGTGACAGGTTATAAAGGCATTGTATAATATTAAATGGTAAAAGTCGCTGAAAATCACAAAAAATTGGTAGTACGAGGGAAAAATCACACGATGGATTTAGAAATAGAGAGGCATTTATGTAACAACTCATCAACCACGGTGTCAGATTGGACAAGGTAGTTAAGGCAGGATGAGATATGTACAGTTGGAACAAAGGTACAAAAAGAGAAGAACCTTGTTTCGTGTAAGTCATTGTTTCATGCAAGCGAGAGAAGAATAGAGTGAACCAAAAAACATTTGAGAGCACCATAGCCAAGATGCAACTACCAGATAGCATACACAGAATTATCCAAGTGGATATTGGTGGCCACCCACCTATTCCAACTGGCCCCTCTTGACAGTTTTTAGTTCAACATGTTCTTCTGTACTTATTTGTAATTATGGTTTCTACACTTTTGGAGCTTTCTTAATCCCTACACATCTTCCAGATGGATATTGGTGGCCTCTCACCTAATCCAACTAGATTATTTTGTATGTTTTCATGTCAGCACATCTTGTTGTACTTCCATGGCCGTTTTGGGGCTCTAAACAAAGTTTTTTTTTCTCGCCATAGTCAAGTTGTAGACAAAGTCAAATTTTGATGGCGTAATGTGTAGTTCTCTAAAATACCTTTCCAACAGGCTATCTCGTGCCTAAAATTGAGGTCTTATGCAAAATTTATGACTTATGGAAGTTGATGTACCAACTTACCCATAGGGGCCCACATAAATTTAGGCGTTTCATCTCCTAGGGTTAGGTTTTTGGATGTCTAGGGTTTTGGAATTCATGAGTAATATCAAAAATCCATCTGGAGCCTCATTGTAATGATTTTTCTCAGACATATGTGCGTAGTAGCCACATCTCTTCTCAGAGATAGATACCACCGTTTGAGCAAGTGTTTAAGTTTTGCAGTTTTACAGTTTCATCCTATTTCATTTATTCAATATAATATATTGTTCACTGGATATCTGTGTTGTTATTCATATCTCTGTGTTTATTTTATTTAGTCCATTAATTAGTTCATTTCGCTCCTAAATCTAGATTAGTGGTATCAAAGCGATCTTCTCTTCATTTATTTTTTTTCGTGCATGTCCTCGACAAGATCTAGGTACAAGAAGTTGGGACTTGAACTAATAGAACCGTTTCAAGATCGGTCGCGTCGATCCTGACAACAACCCATTAGAGACAAAAATAAATATGATGGAGCAGGATACCTTTTAAAATGTTACTCGAGGAATGCCTTGCGTAAAAAATGAACAAAATGATGGAAAACTTTGTGCAAATCCTTCGATGACTACCCACAGGAGAATCATCTTCATCAAGCGGACATGCAACCCCCTTCAAGGTACAAGTAAATTTTTATATTCAATTATTTGAAGGACTGATAGATGTGGATGTTTTAGATAAATGGTTGAATCTTCTCAAAGGGTATTTTTCGGTTCACAATTTTTTCGATAGGGCCACAATTATTAATCACACTTCTTAAGGCCATCCCCAATGTTAAGGATTGGTGGGACACTTACTCTCAACAAAGGGCCATAGAGTAATTTTTAATATTTGTGGTTTCCCCTACATGGGATTCCTTCCGGGATGCCATTGAAGAACAATACTACCATGTTGGAAGCTACAAGGACCAATACACGAAATGGACCACCCTATGTCAAGAAAGGGACCAGATAGTACGAAATTTCACCAATATTTTATATACCCTGCACACCAAATTGGGTATCAAAGAATTTGAGTGACATCTGGTGCTCAAATACTACGGCTGTTTGCATAGATATATTCAAATAGATATGAAGTTTCTGGACATCGCCTCATTGGGCACGGCTTATAGATACGCTATCAATATTGAGCATAAATATAAGAACAAGACGCGAGAGTTTGGATATGAAAAATCCTCATAGCCAAAGCAGTGAAAAGACGACCCCAACCCACACAGAAAGAGACAGAGAAAAGATGTCCACTCTTAGGACAACCAGTCCAAGCTGCAACACAAATGAGAACATGAAGAAGGACACAAGAAAATGATGTGAGTACCATAAAATCCCTTGGGACAACACTGTAGAATGCTGCTCCATATAGTCACTCATGGCCAAGCTGAAGGCTTCCGAGTCAGAGGCCAATTCTAATTCTGAATCAAATATACAAGGAGGGAATCAAATTATCGATGTTGAACCTAGCGCCACTATTGATACCACTAAATTCCAGCCAAGTGAACTAGAAGACCCTGAGGAAGGGGAATGCCTATTTCACTCACATATGTGGGTAAAGGGGGCTCCAATTAATTTCATTGTGTATAGAAGAATTCAAAAGAACCTGATCTTAACATAGGGTTTCAGGTGACTTGACTCACCGAGGACATTGCACCCGTATCCCTACACCATCAGTTGGCTTTGCTAAGGAAGAGATCTATGTGTCAACCAAAAGTATCGTCTACCCTACGACATCAAGCCTTTCAAAGATGGGGTATTGTATGATATTGTTTCGCTTGAATTTTTCGATGTTATTTTAGGAAAACCATATATGTGGAAGCATCATGTTGTGTATGAGTCTAGACCCCACAGTGTTATTATTACTTTGGGTAGACAATTGTATAGGATACCATAGGTAGTGCTACCTATTTCTATTTATTTAATCTCTTCTAAGCAATGTAGTAAGGTCATTTCACAGACCAGGAAGTTTGTCTTCTTTGTGATCCATGGTCATAGTAAGAATAAGGTTGTTTCCACATCTATGGCCTCTACAGAGATCCTCTCTTTGCAGCAGAATCAAATGGATTGGATCATGTAAGAGCACATATACATCTTCTCCTCATCCACTAGGGTACCAATGCACTCCCAAGTCAAGCATCCAATTTATTTGACCCTCGATGCACCTCTTCCTAATGGACCAATCTATTGTCGATCGTTGATGGAAAATCATGAAATCAAGTGTCAGATCCAAGAGCTTCTTCAAAAGGGGAAAATCATACCCAACTCCTCCCCTTGTGGAAGCCCGATTATACTGGTGTAAAAAAAGGATGGGAACTGGCGACTCTGCATTGATTATAGAGAATTAAACAAAATCATAGTCAGGAACTAGTACCCAATTCCCAGGATTGATAACCGTCTTAACCAACTCAAGGGGGAAAATTTCTTCAACAAGATTGACCTAAAGTCTGGCTACCACTAGGTTCCCATCGAACCAACTGATGTATGGAAGATAACCTTCAAATCTAAAGAAGGTCTCTTTGAATGGTTGGTCATGCCCGTTGGCTTAACAAATGCACCAACCAATTTCATGAGGTTGATGGATGATGTATTAAGACCCTTCACCAACTCTTTTGTAGTGGTATATTTGGATGAAATCCTCATCTTCAACAGAACTTGAGAGGAGCACATGTGACATATTCAGTAGGTTTTGAGCACTCTATGACAACACAAGCTATATGCCAACTTGGAAAAATGATTCTTTGGCATGAACATGGTCCAATACTTGGGCTACATTGTTGATGAGCATGGGGTACATGTTGATCCAGCTAAGATCCAATTCATCTGTGACTAGCCAGCCTCGACCACACTAATAAAGCTTCAGATCTTCTTGGGACTGGCTAAATTCTACCGACAGTTCATGTTGGGATTCTACCATATTGCATGGGACCTCATCTAAGTGACCAAGGGCGGTGGCAGGGAAATGTTTATGTGTGGGAAGGAACAACAATGAGCATTCGATGATTTGAAGCATCACTTGTGCTCAGATCCAATACTCTCCTATCTCGATATGAAAAAACCATTTATTATTGAGACTAATGCATCTGACTATGTTGTAGGCACAATTCTCACTCAACATGGTCATCCAGTGGAATACCATAGTGAGAAATTCCCAGATACTATCCGGAAATACCCTACCTATGACAAGGAAATGTATTCCATTGTACAATCCTATCATCAATGGAAACATTACATTTTGGGAAAGGAGACAATCATCCACACTAATCAAAATCCCTTACAGTTCATACATACACAGGGGAAATTGTAGAACGACCTCCATCAGAAGTGGTCCACCTACCTGCAACAGTTCCATCTCAACATCAAGTATAATACAAAGAGATCAAATCATGTTGTTGACTGCCTCAGTCTACCTCCCATGGTTTCACTCACCACTGTGCTCCATTCATGTGGACATGAGGCATATGAGTGGCCCCAACTTTATCAATAAGATCTAGACTTCACTACCACCTATCAACTCTTGGGTACAGGCATGACTGTCACCAATTTTCACATTCAGGACAGACTTTTATTCCATATGGGCCATCTCCATGTTCTTTTAAGTGAGCGTGCAAATCGTATTTGGGAAGCCCACTACAGTAAGATGGTAGGACATTTTGGCATGGAGAAAATTGTGCTTGTTCTACAGAAAAAAATTTATTGGCCAAAACTTCGATAGGACGTCAACAAGTATATCAAATATTGCATTGCCTATGCCATTTCCAAGCCAACCATCAAGAAGAAAGGATTATACACCCCTCTTCCTACTCTTAAGAATCCTTGGGAATCCATATCAATGAATTACATGTCTGGCCTTTTGCCCACCAAGAAAGGAAATGATTGTGTATTTGTGGTCGTTGATCGATTTTTGAAGATGGCCATTCTCATAGCCCGCAAGAAGAATATCACAGTGGTAGATACTTCCATTCTCTTCTTCAAACAAGTGTGGGTCCAGTTTGGGATACCATAGACCATCATCTTCGACTGGGACAACAGGTTTCTCAACACATTTTGGTCGAGTCTCTAGTCATTGTTGGACACCAAGCTCACTAAATCCACTACTTTCCACCCCCAAATAGATGACCAAACAAAGGTCATCAATCATATTATTGTGCACATTCTATGCATGTACAACTCTAAGCATCCATGTACATGGGATGAGAGTCTCCCCTATTTTTAGCACAATGACAATAGATCTCTCCATAGCTCCATCGACCATATCCCATTTCAGGTGGGGATGGGATTCCAACCCTTGGTTCCCATTTATGTTGCACTACCTCTTGCCACCACACAAATAGACTCTTACCATGTTCAGTATGAGAACAAAAAATCCACCAGAGTCATTGAGCAGATTCATCACATTGGCTAATAGGTCCATGAGATTTTGCAGAAATCCAATGTTAAGTACAAGCAACGCCATGATCAACACAAGGTACCACACTAGTTTTAGGTTGGAGACAAGTTATGGTTACATTTGCAGAAGGAGCATCTTACAGGGCCCCATCAGAATATCCTCCCACTTCGTTATGGGCCTTACACCATCACCAAGGTTGTGGGTTGCAATGCTTTTGAGCTCAACACTTCTCATTTCCTTCGTTTACACCCAGTTTTCAATGTGGACCTCCTTCAACCATATTTTCCACCATTATTGGACACCTCATAGATCGAAGAATAGCTGACACCAATAGAGCTTAACCCTGATTGCATGGAAAACAAATCCACTGATTAGATCACGAACACACAAGTCAAGGGCACTCTCTAGCAAAGGATATGGCTTTATCAGGTTGTCAAGGCATGCCAACTCCTTCACTAAGGAAAGTGGCTCACTCGGGGCCAAATTTAGAAGAAGTTTCCTCAGATTATGGTGGAACTCAATGCAATGGAGACCATTGATTCCTAAGGGGGGAGGAATGATCCAAGTGGATATTGGTGGCCACCCACCTTTTCCAACTGGCTCCTATTAACAGTTTTTAGTTCATCATGTTCTTCTGTAATTCTTTGTAATTGTGGGTTCTACACTTCCAGGGTTGTCTGAATACATACACATCTTCCAGGTGGATATTGGTGGCCTCCCAACTAATCCAACTGGCTCATTTTATATGTTTTCATGTCATCACATCTTACATTACTTCCAGGGCCATTTTGGGGCCCTAAACAATTTTTTTTTGGCTCACCACAGTCAAATTGTAGACATAGTTAGAGTTTGACGATGTATTGTGTAGTTATCTAAAAGACCTTTCCAACGGGCTATCACTGTTACACATCAAAATTACTCACTTCAGTAGTGTCGCAAGTGTCGTCATTACAAGTGTTGTAAGTGTCGCATCTTGTCCACAAGTGTCGCATCTTGACCACGACTGTCGCAAACATCATACTGCCATCTTGCCTATGTCGTGCCTCTAACAACATCATAAAGACACTTAAGACACCTCAAAGACTAGTCTTGAAGAAGATAAATCACTTGACAAGGAGTACAAGCCTTTTTCCACTGAAAAAGCCACTCAAAAGTCAAATTTGGAAAAGATTTCTCCCCTACATACTGTCAAGGAGCGCTAGAAATATTTACCCTCTTCTAGGAGAGCGTTCCAATGCTTTGTGTCCCTTTTGAGGGAGCATTGGCCCTTTTTGGGCGAAATTTGGTTTGTTGGAGGAAATCAGGGAAGAATCCCTTCAATCTCTGAAGTTGGTTGGATTCGAATATGAGTTCAAGGCATGATCTTAGGGAAGATCCACAACTTAAGGAGAGGAATCCTCAACTTATCCCAAAGATCTCTAAAGTGGTTGAGTCTCTCCAAGCTTATATAAGGAGGCCTTCTCATGGTGAAAGGTACATGGTATATGAAAAAATTGGAGGTATGAAACCTATGATCTCATAGGCAACATACAGTACATAGATGGAGATTGAGAATTACACCAAACTTATGATCCCATAAGTGAGATTCCATTGAAGCATAATCTGTGTAGATTACTTGAGCAAAGGGGTTGGACAAGGAGAGATAGAAGAAGTTGTTGTACCTTCATCAAAGGTCCATTGTAAGTACTCTTCATTTGTTCTCATTAATATACATATACGTTTGGCATGATTCTTTCAAGTTTGTGTTTGTTCCACATAAACTTTTCTCTAGTAGATAGATCTGTATTTGAGCTAATATCAGTAGAATAGGAGGCTCTTTGTATCTTTGTTTGTTCTATAGGACTTATCAAGGAGCTTCAGATTGAAGCTCAACTTGGATTTTGCGAGGAAAAACTCCATTTAAAAAGGTACACTTTGCTTCTTCCTCTTCATTAATTAACTTAATTAGATCTAAAAGGATGTCAGTGACCAATGATAACACCCTTTATGTCTTGGTTTTAGGGGACTAGATACCAAGAGGGAATCCGCTTGTCCGTAGGAGGATTCACCTGTAACAGAAATTGGCAACTCCACTGGGGAGGAGCTCTGATTTTTGTTTCCTTTCCTAAATATTTTTTTGGCCCTTTTCCCACTTATTAACCTTATCCATACTGTTTTTGATTCTTAGATTTAATTGATTGGCTCTTGATTTCATCACCTTCAATTTGATTGACTAAGTTTGCTTGATTTTTTTACTTTCTGGGCATTTTTTCTGAATTTTTTAGAGGCTAGCACCCCCCTACCCTTGCTACCAAAGCGTCGACGCTCCCTACTAGGCTTACACAAAGTGTTGGAACGCTCTAGTGCCCATTAGACCAGAGCATTGCCCCTTTTCTGTGAAAAAACCTCTAGGGTTTTATTCTCTGAAGTTCAATTTTTGCTTTTGGCACTTGCTCAGAGTCTTATCATCTCAGTAAATCCTTGATTTGGCTTTGAACACTCTTCTTTCTAAGAATTGATCACTTTTTGTTTTGAATTTTTACATTTTTCTTCCATACCTAGAAGCCACTCTTTGTCTTTGTTGATTTAGAGTCAACTTGCTTTTTTTTTTCTCATTTATCTGACTGAGTGGAAGATTTTGTGAGGAAATTTAAAGGGCTATGCACCTTTGCATTTGATCTTTGAGGTCATTTTTCCCAAGAAATTAATTTTTGAGTGGTTTCTTTATTCTCCCTATCTTTTCTTGGATTCTTCTTTCCATTTTGTTGTCTTCCTTGAATGCTTTCATTTAAAGTATCGGAATTGCATGTTTTTTGACATTTTGGGACATTGTGCATCTGTAATGATGAATGTTTTCTCCTTATCATAGCATAGATTTCATCAAAAGGAAAATATTGCATCTTCATATCTTTGCATAACTTTCGAGTCGGTCAAAACACCAAATTGTCCACGCCATTTTCCTTTTTAGTAACAACAACTTTAACAAATCATGCGCTAAACTAAAATTGATTACACCTTTTTACATTTTCTGGTAGCAAACCTACATTATATTAGTTGTAGGGATTTAGAATAGGTGTGAAATATCACTTTCCAAAGATGCAAACAAACATAGGATCTTATGTTAGGGAGCGATGAAATCCAATTGCTGCATTTTGCCCTGGGAAGCCCTTCTCACACAAGGGTCAATCACGAGGTCACATTGAGACTAACATAGTTACTCACCCTGCTTTGTTGGTCTTGGTGTAGAGATTGCGCATATTATGGGGGTCACTTGAAGGTATACCCACAATGAAGAGTGGAATCCTTTGAAGTTGATTTCAGTCTAGATACCCTGCCCTTGCACATGGATCAGACTATCGGTTGTTTCCCCAGGAATCACTGTTGTAGTTGGTAACCTTAGTGGCCTATCTATTTAGGGTTTTTACATAATGTGACTGTGGAGGGGCAAGTCTTCACGGTACCTGGAATCGACGTTGGCCAGACTCACTCGGGCTCCTTGGAGGGTATACCCACGATTATGTGTGAGAGCTTGCACCAGGGCGCAAGTCCATTAAGAAGGTCGTCAATGTAACTTTTCCACCCTCTCTATATCATCCCCTTCTTACTTTGTTCCCGCGACATTGGATTTCATCACCAACTAGTGTGTTCATTGTGAGAAGTTTTTTTTTGCTTGCTTGCTTACTAGATTTTTAGTGTGTGTTGTTTGTTCTCCCTAGCATAATCTAGGTTGAAGCTTTATTTTTATGGCGTCAGTTCTTGGGATGACCAATGAAGGAACCCCTTTTCCAGGGGAACCCTTTGTTTTACCGTCTTACAGAAACGTTTGTCCTCCTTACATCGCTACTTTGAGCCTTCTAGGTATGACAATTGGGTTACCAGTATAGTTGTCTTCCACTCCAGTCATCTCGAATGCAGGTGCTTCAGATGTAAGCACACCACCCACACATCAACCTCATGTCGACCTTTCACCTTCTTCGTCTGTCAGGTATCCTTCCATTTCTCCTTCTTCGCCTAGCTAAATCTCTAAAGAGAGTAGCCAGGTTGATAAGAAGAAGAAGAACCAGAAAGGGACCAAGCCTCCAACTACATCAAATGTTGGATCTAAGAAACCAACTATTATTTATAGTACTGGGAGTGTTGATAAGGTAGATAAGGTTAAAATGAAGAATCTGAAACCCAAATTCCCTTGCAGTCTTTGTAAGGGTGACCACTTTATGAGGGATTGCCTTGGTATTCCCAAGGTATTAGAAGTTTGGTCCTCCATATCATCGGCCCCTGTTGGTCATGTTAGTGATACCCCATAAAATAGTGATGTTAAGGTTGGTAAGAAGAATATAACTGTCAAATTCCCTTGCATGTTATGTAAAGGTGATCATTATTCTCACCTTTGTACTTGCATAGACGAGTCTTCTTCTCTTTTGGAAAAACTTCAACTTCCAAAAGGTTATTGTAACATTTCTCCCAACCCATCATTAGTTGATGGACTAGTCAATCCGGTTCCATCCCTGGTCCATCTAGTTGATAAGGTGGTCAATCTAGTTTCATCCTCGATTGAACCACTAACCAAAGTAGTTGATCCAGTTCCATCATCAGTCAACCCCACTCTTCATCTACAGAGTGAACCCAAAGTGACTAATCTAGTCCCGTCATTGGTCAGTCCCACCCTTCATCCGAAGAGTGTCAAAGTGGTCGATCCGATTCCACCATCGATCGATCCCACTCCTTCTCTGACGAGTGCCAAAGTGGTTGCTCTGATGAATTCATCTGTCAATCCCACTCCTCCTCTGACAAGTGCCAAAGTGGTTGCTCTGATTACATCATCGACCAATCCCACTCTTCCTCTGACGAGTGCCAAAGTGGTTTCTATGGTTACATCATCGGTCAATCCCACTCTTCCTTTGAAGAGTGCCAAGGTGGTCGATTCGATCCCATCATCGATTGATCCTATTCTCCCTCTAGAGAGTAAACCCAATTCTACCCACATTTTTCTCGTTGAAACATAATCTACCGTGTCAGGGGGCATTCCTCCTTCTCCTATGAAAAACCTTCCAAGTAATGAGGCCATCCTTTTCTATCGGGGTGTGCTAACTATACCTCGTCTTCCCTCTCACATGCCTTTCAAGATTATAGTAAAATTTTGTGGTCGGGATGTTCCTCAAGCATTGATAGATGAAGGTTCGTCCATTAGTATTTTGTCCTCTATTGCTTGGTAAGATTTGGGTTATCCTCAACTTGTTACAGTTACCCAGACTCTGTTCACTTTTAACAGAAGAACCAATCACCCTTTAGGGATCCTTCCTCAGTTTCCCAAAACTTTGGGAGGGAAAACTATCTTTATTGATGTTATGCTAGTTCGGGACCCCTTGGATTTCAATTTACTTCTTGGGCGATATTATGTCTATTCCATGAAAGCTATTCTGTCCACTTTTTTGTGTGTGATATCTTTCCTGCACGATGGAAGAATGGTGACTATTGATCAACTTTCATTTGTTGGCCCTGACTTGACCATCAACCCAATGACCTCCCTAAATGGTTCTTATATGCAGTCGGTATCACCCCTTCCACAGGTTAATTATGTGGCGTTGTCTCCCATGACTTCAACTTATGATGACTTAGATCTGGTAGTTGACATGGTGATCTCTTCTGTAGGTCTAATGGAGCATGATATCCTTACCCCTGGCGATACCCTCGACATGTGTTCCTTCCAAAGAATTCTTCTTCCATCCAGTGAAGATCTCTTGGAATCCATGAACGAGTTTTGTCCCTTGACATGGTATCCTTCCAGAGCGTCATCTTCTTGGAATCCATGATCAAACAAAAATTACGATCATAATTTTCCTCTCTGTAGAAAGCTCGTTAAAAAATGAAACAGAGGTCCGGGGACTGAACCCGGTGCCACGAGAACAATTTTCCTCTCCGTGGCAAGCTCATTAAAAAATGAAACAAAGATCTAGGGATTGAACCTGGAGCCTTGAGAATAGTTCTTTCCCTGTGTCAAGCTCATTAAAAAATGAAACAGTCACCTCTCCTGTCAGGCTGAGTATTTTTCCAGATCTCGTAGATGTTGAGTCAAGTCTTTCGTTAGGTCTTGTTTTTGAACCTTCATTTCGTCCACCCTTATCCTTTTTATCCATCTAGTACAAAAATTAGTGACAAACTCAAAGTCGGTGAATGAATTGAATCTTGGGGGGGCATGTCTCCAGCCTTTGATGATCATTCTGGAGTTAAGACACTAGCTTTCAAGCTGGGGGCAGAATACTGAGCTTAGTCTTTGTTCTTTCTTGCTCTCCTAAATACATGAGATTGAAATCGAGTAGAATTTTATTACTTTTTCAGACTCGTAAAGGATATGCGAAAAAGGAACCCCCTAGAGTCTTGTTTAAACTCTTTCCAGACTCTCTGAACGTGAAAAGATTTAGGAGTGATATTGCTTCCTTTCCCACTCGTTAAAAGGTTTGAAAGGGCATTTTTCTAGTGATAATTTATCTCTTTTTCGGCTTCACAATACTAAAATTACGAAAAAGGACAACATTTGATTCATATTTAAGTCGTTTTCAAACTCTCTAAATATGAAAAACCACTGAGTTTACCTTCTCTGGACTCGTTAAACAATTACACATTGAAGGGCCCATATGGGACCAAACCCTTACTTCTTCCTGTTCATTAAACAAAGGAAGAGGGACTTACTGAAGGTGAGTTATATCGAGCATGTGTTATCCTCCTTGAGCTTGTTAAATAAAAAATAGGTACTCGTCTATCTGGATGGGGGAAAAATTGAAGGAAGCAATCCAAGCAGTTTTTGAGAACACTACCGGTAACTCTTACGGTCTCCCTTGAACATGACACTTTGTCTTTGCACGCATTTCAATCCACTGAACCTATGTTGAACTAATCCTCTAAGTTTTCTTACTCCTTTGGGTCACCCGACGAAAGTCACAGTGTCCACTGCATCATCATGTTTTGGTCCATGTCATGTTTCTGCTGTTGCGCCTCAGTGTTCAAGGTAAGTATTTTCCTCGAGAGTCGACCATCACAAATATCTTGTTTCAATACCCGTGTCAGTCCATGTTCATTTTATCTACCAATCTACATCTCTGTGTCAGTTTCATGTTGTTGATGGAGGATACATCAATGCCCTCTTGTGATGAGTCTATTCCTATCGACCTCAACACATTATCTGGGAACTAGACTTAGAAACCAATTAGTACCTTGGGATCTGCATGCCTCAATGGCAGGCCTCCTCGCTTCCGAATTTGGGTTTACATCATTCACCTCTGATCGGATGATTCCATGGATGTTTGACTTCAACTCAAATATTCACATTCGTTGGAATGTACTAGAGTACCTTGGGAATCATTGACATCAACGGTGATCTCCCTCGCGCTTGTTAACGGTTTACCTCATTGACCGGTAATGAAGTGGTTTCTTCCATATTCGACACCAAGACATCTATTCACATGGTTAGATTTGTACTACATCAATATCGGTAAGAATACACTGGGTTGAGTCATCACTCTGATATATACTTTTCCCAGGTTGTGAAGGAGTTTTCTTTTGAACTATGACACACATATTGTTACATAGATCCACTTTGTATTGGTTGTGGCTATGTCTTTTCATATCATATATCCATTGTGTATTCTTCGTGGATACGATCAGTTTAGGTCATAGGAGTATAGATCCACTTTGTATCTTCAATGGCTATACCTTTTATCAATATAATTATGGATCCGCGATGTATTTTATGGCGGCCATACCTTGGAAGTCTTTATCACCCAAGCATAGGTATGTCTGCCTTGGGTTTGAAACATGTCATAATATTTGTTTGATGGTTGTGTGCAGCTTCTACCAGGTTCTCTGTGTCCATACCCTTGCTTGAAAAAGTCTACAAAGTACTTCAATCATCATTTTCTTCTGACTTTTCACTTTTGGGGGCAATCTGTTACACATCAAAATTACTCACTTCAATAGTGTTGCAAGTGTCAGCATTACAAGTGTTGTAAGTGTCACATCTTGTCCACAAGTGTGACATATTGACAAAGAGTGTCACAAGTGTCACAAACATAATACTTCCATATTTCCTATGTCGTGCCTCTAATGACATCGTAAAGACACTTAAGACACCTCAAAAACTAGTCTTGAAGAAGAGAAATCACTTGACAAGGAGTACAAGATTTTTTCCACTGAAAAAGACACTCAAAAGTCAAATTTAGAAAGGAGCACTCCCCTACATACTGTCAGGGAGCACTAGCGCTCTGTACCCTCTTCTAGGGGATCATTCCAATGATCTGTGTCCATTTTTGGGCAAAATTTGGTTTGTTGGAGGAAATCAGGGAAGAATCCCCTCAATCTCTGAAGTTGGTTGGATTCGAATATGAGTTCAAGGCATGATCTTAGGGAAGATCCACAACTGAAGGAGAGGAATCCTCAACTTATCCCAAATATCTCTCAAGTGGTTGGGTCTATCCAAGCTTATATAAGGAGGCCTTCTCATGGTTAAAGGTACATGGTATATGAAAATATTGGAGGTATGAAACCTATGATCTCATAGGAAACATATAGTACATAGATGGAGATTGAGAATTACACCAAACTTATGATCCCATAAGTGATATGCCATTGAATCATAATCAATGTAGATTACTTGAGCAAAGAGGTTGGACAAGGAGAGCTGGAAGAAGTTGTTGCACCTTCATCAGAGGATTGTAAGTACTCTTCATGTGTTCTCATTAATATACATATACGCTTGGCCTGTTTCTTTCAAGTTTGTGTTTGTTCCACATAAACTTGTCTCTAGTATATAGATCTGTAGTTGAGCTAATCTCAATAGAATAAGAAGCTTGGTGTATCTTTGTTTGTTCTACAGGACTTATCGAAGAGCTTGGGATTGAAGCTCAACGTGGATTTTGCGAGGACAAACACCATTTAAAAAGGTAAAATTTTCTTCTTCCTCTTCATTAATTAGCTTAATTATATCTAAAAGTATGTTAGTGACCAATTATAACACCCTTTCTGTCTTTATTTTAGGGGTTTAGAAACCAAGAGGGAAGCCGCTTGTCCACAGGAGGATTCACCTGTAACAAAAATTGGCAACTCCATTGGGGATCGAACCCAGCTGCACATAGCCATCAAACAAATATTATGACATGTTTCAAACCCAAGGTAGGCATACCTATGCTTGGGTGATAAAGACATCCAAGGTATGGTCACCATAAAATACACCGCGGATCCATAATTATATTGATAAAAGGTATAGCCACTAAAGATACAATGTGGATCTATACTCCTATGAATTGAAATGATCATAGCCACGAAGAATACACAGTGGATCTACGAGATGACAAGACATAGCCATGACCAATACAAAGTGGATCTATGTAATAGTATATGTGTCATAGTTCAAAAGAAAACTCCTTCGCAACCTGGGAAAAGTATATATCAGAGTGATGACTCAACCCAGGGTCTTCTTACTGATCCCGATGTAGTATAAATCTAACCATGTGAATAGATGTCCTGATGTTGAACATGGCATAAACCACTTGATTATCAGTCAATGAGGTAAACTGTTAACAAGCGCGAGAGAGATCACCGTTGATGTCAATGATTCCCAAGGTACTCTAGTACATTCCAACGAATGTGAATGGATGAGATGAAATCAAACATCCTTGGAATCATTCGATCAATTTCAATGATGTAAACCCACTGTCGGAAGTGAGGAGGTCTGCCATTAAGGCATGCAGGTCCCAAGGTACTAACTGGTTTCTAAGTCTAGTTCTCGGATAATGTGTTGAAATCGACAGGAATAGACTCGTCGCAGGAGGGCCTTGATGTATCCCCCATCAATGACATGAAACTGACACAAATATGTAAATTGGTAGATCAAATGAACATGGAACGACACAGGTATTGAAACAATATATTTATGATGGATGACTCTCGAGGTAGATACTTCCCTTGAACACTGAGGCACAATAGCAGAAACATGACATGGACCAAAACATGATGATGCAGTGGACACTGTGACTTTCATCGGGTGACCTAAAGGAGTAGTAAAACTCAGAGGATTGGTTCAACACAGGTTCATCGGATTGAAATGCGTGCAAAGATAAAGTGTCGTGTTCAAGGGCGGTTGTAAGAGTTACGGGTAGTGTTCTAAAAAAATTCTTGGCTTGCTTCCTTAATTTTTTCCCCCATCTAGATAGACGAGTACCTCTTTTTTATTTAATGAGCTCGAGGAGGATAACATATGCTCGATATAAATCACCTTCGATAAGCCCCTCTTCCTTTGTTTAATGAACTGGAAGAAGTAAGGGTTCAGTCCCATATGAGCCCTTCAATGTGTAATTTTTTAACAAGTCCATAGAAGGTAAACTCGGTGGTTTTTCATATTTAGAGAGTCTGAAAATGACTTAAAGACGACTCCAATTTTGTCCTTTTTCATAATATTAGTCCTGCGAGGACAAAAAAGAGATAAATTATCACTCAAAAGGTGCCCTTTCAAACCTTTTAACAAGTGGGAAAGGAAGCAAGATCACTCGACAATATTTTCACATTTAGAGAGTCTGGAAAGAGTTTAAAGAAGACTCCAAGGGGTTCCTTTTTTGCATATCCTTTACGAGTCTGAAAAAGTGATAAAAGTCTACTCAATTTCATTCTCATGTATTGACGAGCGCGATAAAGAACAAAGACTAAGCTTGGTATTCTGCCCCCGGCTTGAAATCTAGTGGCTTAACTCTAGAATGATCATTAAAGGCTAGAGATAATCACATGCCTAAAACAAAGGTCGTATGAAAAATTTACGACCCCGAGAAGTTGAGGTACCAACTTACCCATAGGGGCCCACATAACTTTTGGTGTTTCATCTCCTAAGATTAGGTTTTTGGATTTCTTGTTTTTTGGAATTCATGAGTAATATCAAAAATGCCTTTGGAGCCTCATTGTAATGATTCTTCTTAGATGGATGCATGTAGAAGCCACATCTCTTCTCAAAGATAACTACCACCATTCGAGCAAGTGTTTAGGTTATGTAGTTTTATAGTTTCATCCTATTTCATTTATTCAATAGAAGATATTGTTCATTGGATATCAGTGTTGTTCTTTGTATCTATGTGTTTATTGTATTCATTATGTTAATTAGTTCTTTTCACTCCTAAATCTGGATCATAGAGTCAGTCCAATAATCTGTCACAGGAAACGAATGGCACCATTGAAAGTTGGAGCATCGTATGAAACATCAAGAAAACAATCGAAGTGACTAGTAACGACACCAGAGGTCGAGGAGGTAGCCAGGGCTTCGACTTCGGTTCCACAATGAAGTTTTCACAGAGATTACATGTTTCCGCGTATGGATAATGCACCACCTATCAATGTATGAGCCAATGGAATGTACTCACTAGTTCCACCCGATGTAAGAAGTGAAGGAGAAATGCTTGGAAATATTGTAGGTCTAAATTTTATGGACCATGACATCACTAATGCACAAAAATTCCCAGATTTGGAAAGAGAAAAATATTTTTGCACAAGGAGCATACTAGGAACAAGATAAATCCTGTTGGAAACATAGGATTGGGCAATGGGGTTGGATAAGGAAAGTATATTAAACTTTTTGGATATTCCATATTTCAGGTGAAGTGTGGAAATTAATGCATGTGTGATGGTGTTTCTAAGTTGTGTTCATGGGGGGACACTCTGGCTTGATCCCACAGTATCATATGATACTGCTCTTATTGTGCATATAACAGGACTTCCAAAGGCTGGGGAGGACCCAACCATTTTATTTAACAAGGAAGTAGAGTGATCCCTCTCATAGTTAGTGAAGGACAAATTCCATACATTCAGGGGTAAGAGGGGACTAGATGTGAAAAACATTAGTGACCCCAATGTTTGGTTTGCAATGCAGGCACTCGCCTATAAGTTTCTACGAAAGTGCAAGAAGGATGAAGTATCGGCTACAATAATTGTAGATGGAGAGAAATGTGATTAAGGGGTTCATACGAACTAGGATACCTTTTTAGTAAACCAATTTTTTTAAGACTGCATTGAGGCCCAGGAAAAGGGCACAAAGTTCCATTACACATGGTTGTTAATTATGATTGTGATGGTTGGTTGGAAAGAACCAAGGTATTACCAGCACATGCACACATTGAGAAGAGGTAATTTGTTTTGGAGGTATGCCAACTTATGGCACACAAAAATTAAAAGAAGACAAAATGAAAGTAATGCCACATTTTTTGTATACTTGGAAAATATCGTGCATCTAGTTGCGAACACACTGTGCATATCAACGGAGATAGTAGTTTTGTATAAGGATATCACATGGTTTAAATAAGGAATGCACCATATGTATGTGCAGGTCAATAAGGACCTAGTGTGTCAATTGTTTCCAACTAGTTACAGGTTAACCACAGAGGATGTGTATTTGATAGTGAATGACTGAGAGGAAGAATGGAAAATCCCAAAAAAGAAAATAGGGAAACCAGAAGAGAAATAAGAGAAAGACAAAAGTGATGAGGATCCTGATGACGAGAAATAAATGGCATAGGAGATATGATTGGTCCATCCACAACAGAGGAGCAACAACTAGTCTCAATAGCAGGGTAAAAAAGGAAGGATACAGGGAAAGAACCTGGATGGGGGGGAACACAAGAGGGAAAACATGCATAGAGAAACCCTAATGTATGCATTGCCTGATGATAATATGGATAGGATCATATACTGGGTCAGACATGTCACAGAGGAAATAATAGAGGTGGTGGATAGGAAGAAAGTAGAACAACACCAAAAAGTGTAGGAATAGTTGGTCATACTCCAACATATGTTGGAAGTAGCAAGAATCAAGAAAGAGAATAGGATAGAGGAAGGACCATCCACGATGCCAAGGAGAGAAGTAGAAAACATGCAGTCAGTCTTGACATAGCTAACAATAGGTCATAGAACATTACAGATTGAGACAGATGCGGTGGAGTCGTCAATGGGAAAGTTACATGAGCAAGTAAATGCATTGGTCTATCTCAATCTAGTCATATCAAGGATTCCCATGAAAATACTACAAGACTTGGAAGCAAGATTGTTGCGAGAAATGAAGAACAGAGGAGAGGAAGCACACAGAGAGATGGAAAGAATAAGGAATGAAAGAGACCAATTACAGGAGAAGTATGACATGACTCTTCAACAAAAGAAGGAAGTTTAAGGAATAATAGAATAAGTTATGAAGAATAAATACGAGCTTGAGGAGAGGGCCAAAAAAGAATTAAAGGAAGAGGACGAAGTTGAAAACATAGCGCAAAAAACTCAAGCAGCTGTCCAAAAATTATATAAATCAATCCCAGAAGTCCCCATAGTAGTAGAAGCTACTATGGAGGAAAAAGTGTTAAAAATCGGGGACATAATTAAGGGATTCCATGAGAAGATTGGGGACTTAAAATAGCATAGCATGCTAGGAACGCCACCAGAAGTGCACGAAGGTAGGGAGAGAATGATGACAACAACAATTGCCAATATTAGGAAAGTAGGAGAATGTGCCAAAATATGTGAGGAGAGCGCATGGATATGTACTGAGTTGGTAGAAGACCTAGAAATGAAGGTTATGGAAGCACACTTTAGAGAAACATAAGAAAGAGAATGTCAAGATTCAGAGAAGATAATGACACTTCCACTAGTATAGTGGATGAAAACCATTTTGGTGCAGAGGCAGTCATACATGGAGGTAGAAAATATGAAGGATCAACAAAACATCCTTCAATAGAGACTGGGACCACTATAGGAAGAAGCAGTGAGGGTAATTGGATAATTGGCCATTGTGCAGGTTAAGGTCAAGAAGGAAGCAATTGAAGCAGAGGAAAAAATTACAAACTTGACCATGCAGGGGGTAGAGGAGATAGAAGAAAGAGAGGCCACAATCATCAAAAAGGTGGAGATAGTAAACATTTCCTCTCAAAACTTCATTTTGGTATGGAAGAGTAGGAAAAAATATTGAGTGGCTTGAGACAAGCCACAAGTGAGTGTTGGGGGCCTATAGGATAATTGATCCAAAAAGATCTTTTAAACGACAATAATTGAGTTATCTTGCATGTGTTAAATTACCATTTAGGAAATTAATGAAAGAGGAAGAATTAAAGAAGAAATATATCAACCATCAAGCAATATACATATCTGAACATAAGCATGAAGAATAGCAAACCATAACAACAAGATGATAACGAAGTTCGACAATCTCGCCTATGTCTTCGGGCCTTTGTCTCAGTGGTTGAGGCTTTCTTATTTTTGTTCAAATATTTAAAAGTACATCACAATAGTGCCAAAAAGATTTCAATCTGATCTGGTCTTGTTCTACCAGATCTCTAGAACCCAACTAAACTAAGGACACTGAAAACAAATGACCAGAGCTCCCAGAAATGGTTTGTAAAGGTTCTCTCCTCAATGGATTCCCTAAATAAAAATGGATTTGGCTCAATAATTCTTCAGCATAAACCTGTTCTGAAACTCCTTCCATGGACTCAATAACCTCTGGTTTATATATACTAGAAATGGGTAACAACCTCCCAACTTCTCCCCAATATTTGGCCTAAAAAATGGCCCAATATCCCCCCAAAATGACGAAAATCTCCCAAAACTATTGAATAAATCAATAAAAATCTTATTATAATGTCAAAAACCCACTAAATGGAAAATAATCAGGGTGCAACTAGTTTTCCGTTGGCTCCTGGTCACCTGGACGCCTTCCATGTGGCCCTGGCTCTACTGGCACACTGGTCTATCCCTTAAGCCCCAACTCCTGGTCCTGTGGTTGGATATATGGCCGTAGGCTATGTCTGCACGCGCTCTAACAATATAACTTCCCCCCTTGAACATTAGCTCCTGGACTAGCGCCTTGGTCAGCAGGCTAGCCCAACCGACCAGGCACTATAAATATATCTCCATGCCCAAGGTATATGTATCCGGTTACATGCCGAGTTATATGGTTATAGTGGCATGATCAGGAGCTATTCATTGGAGATACACCATAACAAACATCGTTCCAAATGATAGAAGTGTGGTCATATGCGATGGGAAATGTGAGTGTTGCAACCGGGGACTGGGGCCTAGCTCGAGCCTTAACCTCTGCCAATAATATATAGCACCAAATTTATATAGTTGTGGCACAATTATAGAGTAAGATCTACTAGGTAGGCAGGCTGGTAGCCCGGACTACGTGAAGTCTCTACGCCCATGGAGGTCTAGGGTTCAAACCTAGTGGACTCCACAACAATGTTTTACCATAACAAACAACCAATGGGGGGGTGCCATGTGGCAGCCCAGGACTGGGCCACGTGGCACCACATTATTCGCCCAGATAACCTGCCACATGTCAAAATATCATTTGCCCACCTATCACGATCTTTTCCCAGATATCACAGTTTCCAAATAATCACACCTGCCACATTTTGTTCCTATGTATGGACCTGCCACATCAGTCGTACGGACCTGCCACATGTCGTTTTGATGTTCGGACCTGCCACGTCAGTTGTACGGATCTGCCACGTGTCACCCTTGAAGTGGTGACACGTGTCACTCCCTGAATCATTCACCTGTCTGCCCACATCAGCACCAACTGTAACCTACCACATCAATTGTATGGCCTCACAGCCTGTACAGTCAGCTGCCACGTGGCATTGTATGAACTGTACACTCATCAATGTTTTGCCTATTTGGAAAAATGAAAATATCGTGATATCTGGAGCATGCAACATCTATTTGAGCTTGTTCAAGTTGCATTGGGTTCGTATCAACGAGGCCTACGTACATGTACATTTTGAATCCATTATGAGCACTTTAATTTTTAGGCCTTCCTGGACCCATTTTGGTCCCGAGATCCAATTCTGGATCAACAATCAAATTTGGAAACAGTTTTGCATATTTGGATACAGTTTTGGGAAAAATCATGTTGGGGTCAATCCTATTTTGAGGAAAGATCTAATTTTTGAGGTAAAGGCCTAATATTTGGAGAAGAACAATTGTTAGGAAAAGCAACATGTGCAAGGAAAAGAAACATGCGCTTGGAGCAACATGAAAAGTGCTCAGGAAGTTAGACCTAAACATGTTAGCGTTAGAGTTTTGGTAAATATTGTAACGGATAATAATATTGTAAAACAATATAACTAAGAACCTAGGAGTTCTAGGTCAAGGTTGTTTCTGGTTGCTAGTTCTATTCGGTTCGAGAGAGAGGACTAGTTCTGTTTTGCTCGAATACTAGTTCAATTATTGTTTTGATATTGTTGTAAATTTGTTGAGCTATAGAAGAGTCAATTAGGCCATATTTATAGGGTTAGGTCATAGGATGAGGATCCTGGTGTGATCTAGTCTGCCTCATAGAGTTTATTAAAAAAAAATCATGATTGTATGATGGGAGATGTAGTGCACGCAACGCCATATTTTTCAGAAATCTAAATAAAAGAGCATATAATACAGATCTTTGTGGATGTATCCCAAGAGGGGGTGAACCATGGTAAAGCATGTGTTATCTGTTATTTTTCT
This sequence comes from Picea engelmannii, assembly GCA_009831015.1. Classification (NCBI taxonomy): domain Eukaryota; kingdom Viridiplantae; phylum Streptophyta; class Pinopsida; order Pinales; family Pinaceae; genus Picea; species Picea engelmannii. The sequence goes on from ML778814.1 coordinate 352,964, forward strand.
TGTATATTTACCTTCTTGTATGTGTCAACATATGAATGAATCCTATGAATAATAGATTGAATAATCAGTTTAATGCATGATGAAGATGAAATACAATCCCAGATCCCCACTCACTCCTAGACTGAAAGCACCTGATCATTGTAGTCAACCATAGAAATATCTCAGGTGAGACTGTGCAGTGCACCCTGTGCATTTTGTTGCCTTCTAGTTTAACAGGAGGGCCGATAGTTTTAGAGGGTTTTGCTGGAAACCTGTTCAGATGTGAACCTGGGTCAAGCCTAGAAGTGAGAGAGAGAGAAATATTTGTAGTCTAGGAGTAAGTGGATATCTAGGATTGTATTTCATCTTCTTCATGCATTAAACTGATTATTCAATTTATTATTACTAGGATTCATTCATTTGTTAAGCCCATGCATGCATTCTACTAGATCTATCTTAACCATTCATTCATCCATTCATAAACTAACTACTAATAGAAGGTAAATATACAAGAAACATCACAGATAACACATGTTTTACTGTGGTTCACCCCATCCTAGGATACGTCCACAAATATCCGACTGCTATGCTCTTTTATTTATATTTATGCAAAATATGGCGTTGCGCACACTACATATCCCATCATACAATCATGAAAAAGGTTTAATAATCTATGTGAGGTGGACTAGATCACACCAAGATCCTCAGTCTGTGACCTAACCCTCAAAATCTATCCTACTTGACTCTTATACAACTCAACATCTTTACATCAATATCAAAACAATAACTGAACTAGTATTCGAGAAGAACATAACTAGTCCTCTTTCTCGGACCGAACATAACTAGCAACCAAAAACAATCTCAACCTAGACCTCCTAGATTCTTATTTATACTATTTTGCAAGCTTATTATCTGTTACAATATTTACCAAAACCCTAAACCTGACATAGTTAGGTCTAACTACCTGTGTGCTTTGCATGTTGCTCCAAGCACATGTTGTTTTTCCTTGCACATGCTTCTTTTATTGCCGGTTGTTCTTCTAAAAAAATTAGCCCTTTCCCTCCAAAATTAGATCTTTCCTAAAAATAGGCTTGCACCCAACAAATATTAATTATAGGAAAAGTGCACATAAGAATAAGATAAAGTTAGGGAGTGTGAAACTAAGGTGCATCTATGAGGACAATGCATAGAAGGAAGACACCACACAAACAAGAGAATAAATCAAACAGAAGAATAAAGCCGACAGAGGATAAAGAAAGAGAAAAAATAAAGAGAATAAAGCATGACAAAAGGATGACATCGTGACATTATATAAATAGAATAACAACCGAAAGAAGCATGAAGATGGAAAAGTATCTTGAATCTCCAATTAGCTAAGGGAAGTATGCATTGTAATGGGGTATTTTTGGGATGAACAGATTAAGATTTTTAGCCCTAGATTTCGGTATGAATATGTAATAGGTTGGGAAAATGGGTTTCCTCCTTGAGTTGTGGTTCATTGTTAGGGGTTCCTCCATATGATGATTATCGAGTAGTATTGCAGGATCTATTATGTGGGGTTCCATAGTTATTGAATGAAACAGTCTCTTGAATAGAAGAATCAATGAATGAATGATAGAAAGATGATACTAAATCTTGTTTTGTCTGTCTTTTATGTGTTTGATTGTGAATTATGTGTGTATGCATAGTAAAATAGATTTGTCTTATGGTGAACTCTGGTACAATATTGATAATTTTTACGATAATGAGTTATATAGTAACCTAGAATAGAATGACAATATGAATCTAAATCACTAAGTAGTTAACAAGGAACAAGGGTAGAACCACGCACAAAGAAATTATAATGAAGAATGAATAAGATGATCACCTCCCATTCCCTAACTACTGCAGAAGCCTAGTTCTCGCAGTCCCAATAGATACATCGAGTGAGACTTCATCTTTGCAAGTAGGTGATGTCGAAAGGGATGATGTCTTATGGTCTTTTTTGGTTAAAGATAAATCAAACCTAAGGTCTTACAAACCACACGCAACGCCAACACCCTCGAAGACATTAACCAAAAAATAAAAACATGCAACTTACAATAATGCAATATATATATATATATATATATATATATATATATATATATATATATATATATATATATATATATATATATATATATATATATATATATATATATATATTCCAAATAATTCCTCATGAAAAACCCATTGAGTACTTCCCCATTATCCATGGATGGTAAATGGGGTAAATCTTCGACCTTGTTAATGGAGCCTAACCTCAAGGGGATTTAGAGACTCAAACTTGTGACCTCCCCAATACATTGAGGGAGAATTCTCATGTCATTCTCATGAAAAACTAATGTAATGCAATCTTTTATAGTACACTTTGCAACATTAATTATATAAGTAATAATCAGCTTCATAACATATACAAAAGCATAGTAATCATTCGACAATGCATGAAACAATGTAGTCACCAATTCTTTGCATTTAGTTTCATAGTCCTTAAAATATTTCAATGTAATATACTCAAAATAATTTGATAACATGAAGTTCAATATTCTCAATACATGCTTAGATGATATGAATTTCCATCCTTCTAGTCTCTAACTTTTTTTTTGATTAAGTGAGTGTCCCTAGTCCTTGTTTTTCCATTCTTATGCTTTTTGTCAAAACTTTGTCTTTACGTCTTGGTTTAAAGGGTCATTTTTTTCAATTTTTATTGCACTTTTAAATGATTTTTGGAGTTTTAAAGGTTTAGAATTTGATATGATAAATGTTGACACATCACTTGTCCATTCATTATTTGAATCTTTGATTTTTTTCCAAGTCACAAATGGTGCTACAGGAATAGCGCTATTCCTGTAGTGCTGGGAATAACCATATTTTTACATGCGCCAAGTTGCCTTGATCGCGTCATAATTTCTCAAATCCTGATCAGAGGATATGCATGACTCTCCATGATATTTTCTCAGGTTGATACTACAATAATAACAACTACATATGAGGGATTGAGTTGTACCCACCACACCTGCATCAAATCAACATGTTTGAATATCATAAACAAAATTGTCACCTTCTATTTTAGTGCATCGACTATTTTTTGCAAGAATCAAATCAAAGAAAGAAATGAGTTTTAGTTATTAACAACCCACGAGAACTGAAAATTTAAAGCATTAAACTTCTTAGATTTTTTTAGAGGATCATATCAGTAGTATGACACCCAAGAAAAGGGGCCAAATTATCATACTAGAGCATGAGGGAACAATATTACTCGAAGCATACCCTCAAATGGCGCAGAGGTTCAAATATGTGGGTTGGTTTGACTTTTTCACAACCTTCCAGGGACATGATGAACATATTTCAATGGTCTTCACACAGAATTTTGATGGCTTTGAAGCTATAGTTGGGAAATTACTGATGCTTGTGACTGAACATTTGATTGCTAAAGCTTGTAGATTTCCAGTTGGTGGAGAAAGGTGGTGGAAGAAGGAGAATGTGGTTATGGAATTTTTGAATCGATTTTTAATTCCAGAGAAACAAAACCATAACTAGAAAAAGGGAATACCACATAGCTGGGTAAAGAAGGAATGGAATATCACTTTGCTAATCATCCACAAGTACATTACATGTGAGGGCAGGTTTTAATTGGTTTATCTCTACCATATAAGACTACTAATTCATATTAATGGTGATTATCCTCTTAATTTACCCTACTTTCTGCTTAAGAGTTTATCTAAAATTTCCAAGAGGGTACAATCCCATCCTGCTACAACAAAAGGAAGTCTCTTTCATCATGGTTTAATTAATACATTGGTAATATATTCTTTAAACAAAGTCTAGAGATACTAGGATTGGCTAAGCGAGTCTTTAAGAAACAATTTACAGTCAACTAGATCCAAAAGTGTCAAAGAGAAGAAATCATCCCAACATAAACATAATGGTAAATCCATTGAGTTCTTAATTAAAAAAGAATCACCTGGAGCTAGGGCAACTTAGGCTAGCAAGAGGAAATCACAAACTCATCAAACCATTGGATATTTTCTTGTATGTAAATATCATGAGGAATCTACCACTAGTCGAGGTAATAAATCTAAACCAAATGAAGACATTGACATATTTTCTAATCCAGATATAAAGATGGAAATTGATGAAGATGAGGATTATACTATGAGCCCAGTTCATACCCTAGTCAAGCAAAAAAATAAATCTACAAATAAGAAGAATACAAAAAGCAAAAAACAGAGAAAAAATCCAATACCTATGCCTAAGTGCCCTAGGAGAAACTCCACCAGAGCTGCCAATAAATTTAGATTAAATTCAAAGTCCATGTTTCATTTGTCCATTAAAAAGGAGAATCTTATAATTATAGAGGATAATGCAGAAGATTCCAATACAGACATCAAAAAACAGGGAGAGACACCTTCTTTGCACATGACTAAGAAAGAATCTAAAAAACTTGAGGAAGAGACAAGAAAAGGGAAAACATGTTGGTCAATACTCTAGGAGACCTGTGACAAGAGGAACCACTAAACCAACTTCAAAATCTGAATCTATGTTTAGATGTATAGGTGTAGTTTCTGATGAAAAAGATGATCCTTTTACATAACCAGATCAAATTCTAGACCTTCCAAAGACTAGGGATTCTGATAGCACTAAAGATGAAGATCATAGCTCTGGATTATCTTCAAGATATATGATCAAATTAAGAAAACCTCAAGCTGCTATAGACCTGAATCTACCTACACTTGTAGAGGAATATCCAAAGTTTAAAGTTAAAGTTAGAAAAGAAAAAGACAGGATTAAGGAGCTACATGGTATGGTAAAAAAATTAAAGAAAGAGAAAGCTCTGGTGGATCAATGGAATTCCAGATAGAAAGAAAAGATACAATATTTTAAAAGGAAAATAAAATAACAAAAATCATTGCTTAAGGAGGTACGAGAATCCAATTCCAGGTTATATTGGCATAACATTGTGTTGACAACCAAACTGAAGCAGAGAGACACCAAATCCAGTGTAGTCATTATACCATGATGGTCTATGAAGTTCTTTCCTGCAATTTTGAATGTTTTGATGTTGTTTCTTAGGGAGCAAAAAGATGAATAGTTCAATTCCTATATTTGGATCAAATGAAATTTTGATATTTCGGATGGAACAACTCAGTAAGATACGATTCCAAATTTTGTGGGATTTGACAAGTTTTTGTAAAATATATTTTGGGTTAGTTGTTGAGACTTATACTATATTGGCATTTTAAATGCTCGTTTGAGCTGATTCTCCTAGAAGATAGGCATTGACTAGATCCTATTATAAACTATAAACTAGAAAATAGGATCCATAGTAATATTATGTGTACTTTAAATAGACACAAGGAAGATTGTATGAAGGATATTAGTTTGGAATTCAAGGACCTTTTTTGTAAAAAATCATGTAAGAAAATTTGTATTCCATATTGATACTAAATGTAAAAGGCATGTTGATGGTCAGGTCCTCTTTCATATCTTATTCTATTTATTTTCTTACTTGAAGTCATTTATTTTGTTGCAATGCATTTGATTTCTTGATTTTAAGTAACACAGTGAAAACTTTGTTGTTTTTGTTTATTATCAAGATAGTCTTCAAGTACATGTTCTTATTTCTCAATGATATTTTGAAATAAGAAATCCATATGGAGTTGACAAACTAGATACTCTCATATATTCCCTTCTTTATTTACATTATTTTCTGATCTATTAAGGTGACTACCATTTACTAAATCAATGGGATGTTTTCTTGCTTTTACATTGATTTATATGTTTATTTGAAAATCCTTGAACCAACTTTCAACCATTTTCCAAAAATCCATTTCAAAACCCTTAAAAATACCATTGAAATAACTTGATGATGCCCTAGATTTCCCTCTCATAGTCAAGTGAAACTTTAGGGACTAACACATCCCACAATGACTCATATTCTACTGGTCATTGAATGGCTCTTTGCTTCCCACTATGGAAATATTGCAATATTCTCAATAGGGAACTAACAATCCCTTAATGAAGATAATAATACCATTTTCCATATAACATTTGTTTCTCAAATTATAAGAAATATAACAACTAAAAACACTCTATTTAAACTCATTGTTACCCTATCTACTATGTTGCTCATTCATTTTGAAACACTCAATAACAACATTTATACAATAGACTTAATAATGGTCAATCAAGAACACACTTCAATCAAAGCTTTGATGCATACAAAATCCTCTTTCAATGCTTGTTCTCTGTGCATGCAACCATAACAATTATTCTTTTCTTTTCTCATATTGGAGGAGGATTACCATTAATTCAATGTTTAATTAGATTATAAGTATTATATTTCAAAAAGCTCAAGTTTCAACAATTAAAAGTAGGCAATTTACTCAACAAATTCAACTCTTAAAACACATGTTAATTCTCTTGGAAATTTTCAGAAATTTCAAACCTCAAATACCAATTCCCAATTTCCCAAAGAAATGAAAATACTTTTACAAATTTTAAACTAACATGCTTGTTACAGAAGGTTGTGAAAGATCCTTCCTTAATTATTCTTCAGCTCCAAGCCTGCTCCAAGTATTAGCTCCAATTCTTATTTTCCAAATATATAATTTTCTTATCAATTAACCACCCTACCAACTCCCAAATGCGTACTCTTCTTCCCAGGGGCCCTCGAGCTGCAATGGGTTATATGAAAATAGTACAAAAACTAGCATTGTAATTGTGTGGTTCCTCTAGAGCATATGAATTCCCCACATCCCAAGTACATACCGAATATTGAGACCAAACTCAACATTAGATTTCCAAGAATTTTTTTAGCATTATGACATCCATCCAACGTTAGGGTGCAAAAATGTGATCTCTCAAGCCTAATCATCCTTTCTTATATATCCTTTGAGGCTCATGCTATATGTCCATATCATGAAAAATAATAATTATTTTAATTACTAAATGCATATTATTCACCCACCTGTGTCACTCCATGCACAAGTAATTCTTTATTTAAAATGAAAAATAGAGATTATTCACCACATCCCAACCTCTTCTCTTAGTTTTACTTATAGATGTTCCCTAGGTCCCTTTTCTTTTTCGTCATTGACTGGGTGCACACAAAATTCTATTTTGTATTTAATTAAATTGTTTTTCTTTCCATTTAACTTAGTGAGTTTTTAACGCATTTCCATTTCCAATTATAAAATAAATTATATTTCCCTTTTACCAAACATTTGCATAAGTATATGTGATCAATCAAATCACTCAAGAAATTCATTCTGTTTCCCATGCTAAAATAAAATTTATATGCAAAATGATCTTACACATAAACCCATTCAATTTCAATAACGAGGATGATACCAAGTTACCTAACAACTTTCAATTATTCAATACCAAGAGATAGGCATAATCTCTATGACTCTTCAAGAACATGACACCAAGGATTCCATTCCCTTACATGTCCTGCAAGTACTACCTACCTATATGTACCAACAGTTTCATGTTCCTACATGCCCTTCAAATATCATTTTCAATGATGGGAAATGGTGTCATGGTTTGGATTTAACTCACCCAACTCATTTACCATGAGAGACTAATGGTCATTAAGGAATAAATATTGACACCTTATTGTGTGCCCCTTTGTAGGACCTCATAAGTGACTAAATCCACATCCTACCCTTACTACAATGTGTAACCTCTGGGGAAAAACATTAAAGAATATTTTTTTCAACCCAATACACAATAGGGAGGCTAGTAGGTAGAAATAGTCAACCTAGACATCCTCTCCCTAATGGTACTCATGTTGCATCTCATGATAGAACCCTTTTCCCGTGTGTAAGATTATTTGGAAAATGTTTCCTTATATCTACACCCATCTAGAGACAACATATCAATTAGAAATGTCCAATGATCATAAATAAACAATAAGACAAGTCATATACATGTCAATCATACAAGATATGAACCCCATCCCGGGTCCACATATCTTGACTCAATCCAGAGTCCATACGCACCTATGGTTATTCATATCACATTTGGAAAACCATCAATAGTGTTAGCACTCTGTAAATTTGTTCAGCTGATAAAAAAAATGACAGAGGTAACCTACAAACCAACTTTAGAGCTAGGTACTAGCCTTCTCATCTCAGAGAGGGCTCTCTCCTGTCACTTCGTATTTATTTGACAATCAATGGATAGGTTTTATTGTTTGTTTTTTTTTATATAATTTTGATGGCAAGGAAGGGGAGGGACACTTAGGGCTATGAAGTCAAACATATGAAAACAAATGGAAGCACTGAATGGTTTGTAGAAATATCCATAGGATAAAGGCTAAATGAGGTGATAAATCTGAGTTATAATTTGTAAATTTACAATGTAGGAAGAAAATAAAACATATAAATGCATCAGAGTATTAAATAAATGAATTCTGAATTAGTTAGGAAGAACTTAACACAGTTTCAATTGATTCATCCGAGAGCATCACAAGATGAATTATAGGCCTTTGACTATCCAATTTAAACAAAAGACAGTGAAAATGAAATCAGAAATACAGGAAATACATACAAAGAAAGGAGAGAAAACCTAGTTCACCACGATTAGAATATTTTCATGGAAACTTCAAGACTTCTACATGTGTATTCAATTTAGCTTCATAAAATTACATTCAAGTTCTAAATAGCTAAAATCATGCCCTTGCACTTCTGCCAACACTAATACATTTGGAAAACACTAATATTTATACAATTTGAGTTCCTTCGGTTTGAAACCAATTTCAATAATTGAAATGAAATGTTTCAGTTCCTAAAATTGATTACAATGATTACAAATGATAGTTTCAGTTTTTGAAACCGATTACAATAATTTAGCAAGAAATCATTTCATGATCTGGCTTTTGATTCCTTTGACGCTTCAGTTTCTTTCCTCACCACTTGCTCTACTTTGGTCTTCCACATGGTCTGCCATCTTCAGTGACACCTGGACATCATTTTGTGGACCCTGGAAAAATGCACTTTGTCTTACCCAACCGTACTATCTCCTTCCATTGCAAGTCAGAAGGAATATCATAATCCATAATTTATTTGATTAGGATCTCAAGGTCAATGCAGGAGGCATATGTCATGACTGGTAGTCCAATTTTCACTTCTTTGAACTGATTCAGAATCTCAAAATCTGTAATAAGATGTTCAACCAGGGTTGCTCCTTTCATATTTTCCTCCAAGGTTTCAAACATGGAGTGATCCATTCTGCACCGAGTGAGGCGAGAATTGTATTCTTCATGATCATACAATTTTCCCTTGCTAGCCCAAAATGGTGGGAGGCCTTTGATAAACAATTCCTTAAACAAATCTTTGAACTCTTGTACACTTTTCTCCATTTGTGTTGCCTTGGTCTATACTGATTTCAATAGGTTATGTTTAGCAATAACCCTCCTGGCCCAAATAATCAATCTAGTTATGTTTTTAACTCCAATAGTTTGAAGTTATGGAGTAGGAATTGAGTTGAGTAGATTTATGGCATTTTGGGCCCATTCTGATGGATTCTTTGCTAAAGTCTCATTCACAACAGTGCACTTTCTTATAGTTGTGATGGCTATGTTGTATTTATCATTGATGGAGTTTAAATACACTTTGAACATGGTAAATTCAGTAGCTATAGAGTCCCAGATGATATGTTTGGCTCCCTACAACATGCCTTTTCCTCTTAATATCATATTCAACTTATTTATCCTTTCCTACAAGGCTTGATTCTCCTTTTGAAATTGAGTCATTCTTTCATCCTTTTCTTGTATCTCCTGCTTCAATTTCTCTATGCTCCCTTTTATCCCTTTGATTTCCCCTTCTTTCATGCTAACTTTTGACATAGCCTGGACAATTCCTTCAGTGTTTGACCCAACTTCTACAGCAGGAGGTATGTCTACAACTCTGTTTATCAATTTTGTTTGATCTTGTGACCACTTCACCTTTTCTTCTTCTAGTTTCAATTCCTTAGCCTTGTAGTCCAATGACTCTTGAAAAAGTGTTTCATTTTCCTGTTCTATAGAAACCAATTATGTTTTTTGTGGATGCTTTGTGGAAGACATATTCAATTTATTCTTCAAGATTTGAATTAATTTGTCCTTTTCATCCAATGAGGATTTCACCCCTTTAGGGACTTAAGATTATATCCTCTTGAATTGAGTCTGCCAAGCTCCATTGGATGCCTTTTCTTGCCTCAACTTCCCTTCCAATTTCATTGGAAAATATGACATCTTTGAATTCTTCAATCTTAAACTCAGGTAATCAGAATACAACATATCACTAGTATTCCTATGGAATTTGACTTTGTTTGGAGCACTGATGTTTTCATACCTTATCTTGATCTCAGATACTTTGTCTTCATATGAAACTACTATATTAAAGGTCCTCTTCTCAATATCCCTTACTGTGAACAAAGAATATTTGTGCTAAGAAATCTTTTCCAGTTCAAGGACTAAATCCCTCATCTCACTCATAGCCATGTTTCCTTTCTCAGCATAATGTTTTTCCAAGTCTTCTTTAGATTGTTAAGATTCCCCAAATGTTTTATCAAAGATGTGTTTCTTGCTGCTAAAGGTTCTTGAGATGGATTCACTTTGAAGCTTGCTTTCCTTTTCAACCACTACAGTGCTACTATAGTGCTAGTGCCACTTTCCACCATATCTAGATTTACTTGTTCTATGGGTTATTTCTCCTCCAAATTCATTATCTTTGGAGACTGTGTAATATTCATATTCTTAGGAGCATTCTATTGATCACTGGTGCCCAAGGCCTCTGAACTACTTCTCTTGTTGTAAACACTTACCTTGGGGACTTTGAACATCAAATTCTGAGGAGCTTGTTGTGTTTGAATTTGTTGCAGGGTTTCCTCCACTTGTTGTGTTTGAGTTGGTTGTAGGATTTCTTCCATATCATCACAGACTTCTAGGTTTTCCAGCTTATCAAAACCCTCAACATGTTCATTCCCATAAGGGGCATGTTTATTCATCAATATTCTCTTGGATATGATTTTGTGTGGATCATATATTTTTCCCTATAGTTGTTCAAAACCAAACTCTTTGAGCTTCGCTTGAATCTGAGATAAGCATGATCTAGTTTTGACAATGAAGGGGCCAATGATATAAGGGAATTTGAGGTTGGAGGCTTTGTGCAATTTCGGGAAATGCTTTGTCTCATATATAATTCTCTTCTTGATGAATTCAAGAGAAAAGACTATGGGGGTCAGAAAAATAGGAAATAGATAGGGGGATTCATGAAAACCATAAACCCAAATTATTGTTGAATGCTTGAATAGTACCCAGTCCCCCACTCTTTTTTCTGGATTTGGTTGTATATAGCTCCTCATGCCATCCATAACTCTAGGTAGGTTTGTGTTGAAAATCAATTTTTAAACCCTGGACATGACTTTGTTGATGAATATGAGCAATGTAATCCTCTTACTTTCAATTGATATGAATTTTTCTTTAGGAAATTCTCTCTTATTGGTTTCCAAGAAAATATTCAACAAATAGGTGTATTATCTAAAATGCCTTAGAGAGTGAAAATTCACTAGTTTTTTTATGGATATTATCAGCTATGAATTGATCAAAACTGATACTAACTGACTGAATAGACTCTGACTTGAAAAAGACCAATAGGAATCAAGAATGACTTCGACCACATGTTTTTGATTATCTAGACCTAAGACTTGACTTAAAAGGGAACATACCCATTGGAATTCAATAACCATTATACTCACATTCATTAGCAAAGACAGACTCTCTAAAACATGTTTTGGTTTGACAATTGTTTGTAAAAACAAATCTCAGACTTCTAATGGATGTTCTATGTATACCCTAATTAGATTTTCTTCATTGAAAGGTTCAGACACTATGGATAAAGACTCTGGTATACTGAGGGCATCTCGAATTGACAGACTCTCTACTCTACACATGACCTCAGATCCTTGTTTATTCACGACGATGTTTTCTTCATGTGAATATTGTTCGACGCACCAACCTATAAATTTGGGAAAGGGGAAATCAATTTCAATAGCATACGGGACTATGGAGGCCTGGACTGCTTCAAAGAATGGTATACACCTACCTACATTGTCAGATAGGTTGCTTCTGGACACATAGATGGATGAAATGGTGATTTCGATATCAAATACGTTGAATCTCAGTTAATTAGGGCTTCTTCATTCACCACAGGGTCTTGTTATGTTACTGAAGTTATGATAGGATCCATGGATGCGATGAAAAATACCTAGAAATGAGCGAAAAAGGTGTGCAATTTGCGTACTGTTGAGATGCAATGGAACAAGGGTGGTCACGTCAAGTTTCAAATGATCCAGTGTTCGAAAAATAATAAAATAACCAACAAAATGCCCCTTTATACTTTTCCAGATTTCGGGGGTGTGAGGAAGTGGTTTGGGGAAACCCGATTTTCACCCCGAAATTCTCCTGGTGGTGCCATGTAGCCCCGACCGAAAACCACGATTTAAATTTCAGCCCACTTTCCAAAATTATCCTCTGCGTAGATTCTCCCCTTGAAATGATTCTCAGCCATCAATATGGAGAGATCACGATATGCACATATCGGGTCCCATCATCTTAGCACCCCCTTCCCTGGTTTATCGAGATTCCAAACCAATTTAGCACCTCACTATGTCCTAAAATCTCAATTTCACATAGAATTTTAATGGTGATAACATGGGCTCCAACTGGGGATGCTATCCTCCCAGTGAGGTAGAAAAGAATGGTAGACCAAGTGTCTACCCATTGGAATTTATTTTACTCCTGCAACTAAATCTATCAACAACTTATTCCCAAAACTCAAATTATACTCAACATAACTTAGGGCCTTCGCTTTGGGCTTCAATTTCTGTTGATTTGATTTCGATTGCTTCAACTAAAAAACAAAAATGGTTATATACAATGAATGGAAATGGTGAAAATTTCTTTAAGCAAGATAATGCTTGAGAAACATGCCACTCACAAGTCCTCCACCAACGAGATCTCCATTGTGTTCGTATAGAAAATAAGCATTATTTCCATGGTATGCCACAATTTTAAAAGGTCCTAACCACAGATGGTCAAATTTCCCATGTTTTCCTCTATATTCATTCCTGGCATCCCATTTCAACACCAAATCCCCTACTTTGAAATTATCTTCCTTAGTATGCTTGTAAAAATCCTTTCTAATTTTGTCTTGGTGTAATTGAGAGTTGTTGAAGGCTTTCTCCCTTATTTGTTGGACATTGATTAGTTCATTTGTTCTCCTCTAAGTGGCATCTGGTTCATCATCTTGCTCCTGTAACAATTTCATCACTGGAAATCCTAATGAAGTAGGAAATATTTCCTATGTGCCATACACAATATGAAAGGGTGAAGTGGAAATAGACCTTTTAGTAGTGATCTTGTCAGCCCACAGTGCATGTATAAGCTTCTTGTGCCAATCGTTTTTGTTATCTTGCAACATTTTTTTGATAATTCTGGTTAAGATTTTATTGGATGATTCAACCAACCCATTACCTTGAGGGTAATAAGACGTCGAATGTCCAAGAGTTTTATTGTAATCACTACAAAAATTTTCCATCTTTTTTAACTTAAATATTGTTGCATTGTCTGTAATGATTTTTATTGGACAACAGAACCTAGACAAAATATTGTTCTCCAAAAACTGAATGATAACACTATATGTGGCCTGCTTGGTAGGGACTGCTTCAATCCACTTGGTGAAATAATATGTTGTCGTTAGTATCCATTTATGCTGAGATGAGGACTGTGGATGAATTTATCCTATGAAATCAAGGCCCCATTGTCTAAAAGGTGTCTCAACAGAGATAGGCTTCAGGGGAAAAGGCTGCAATTTTCTCTTTCCATAAAAAAATTGCATTCATGACATCTGGAGACTTCTTTGTAAACATTAGAAAAAATTCTAGGCCAATAGAAACCAACCCTCAATATCTTGTGCACATTAGTATTCCAATAATGGTTCCCTCCACACTCACCTTTATGAAACTCTCTGATGATCTTTACTACTTCTCCCTCCAGCAAACAACTCAACAAGATCCCTCCTAGATCCTTCCAATACAGATATTGATTTACAATACAAAACTTTGTTGATTTTATCTTTAAAAACCTGGCCTTGGTTTTGCTCAATTCAGTAGGAGCCTGCAAATTTATCAACACATAAATAATGTCAGTGTACCATGGGGAGTCAAGGAATTTTTGCGATACATCAGGGGCATTTTATTCTTTTGAATCTTCTGACAAATCAGCAATGAAATTAATTCCCAAGATCTCACAATTTGTCTGTTCCATCAACTTTGCAAGTCCATGACCCTTGATCAACTTGGTAGGTTTGATCTCAAGGTAATACTCCATCAAAACAACTATCCACTTGCCCCTTATTCCCTCAGGATCAGGCTGAGTTATAATGTCCTTCACATAACTGTTGGGTACATAAGCAATGGTATGAGAATGGAAGATATAAATTCCAAACTCCTTCAGGGCCTTGACCAGTGCATATGCTTGTTTTCCCATGATATCATACTTTAATGGGGAATCCCTCAATGTCCTGCTATAGTATGCTATATGATTCTCAAAATTATGTTCACCCCTTTGTAATAAAACACCAACAATGGTGTGCTCTGAGGAAAAATAAAACAATATAAAGTCTTTTTCAAAATTGGGGTTGTCCAACAATGGGGATTTGGTTAATGCCACTTTAATATTCAAAATATTTTATGGCTTTAGGGGTCCACTTTATCTCACTTCCTTTCTTGAGCATGTTAGTTGTTGAGTCTCCATTTTGAAACCTCTATTACCCTCTATTACCCTCTATCTAGGTCAATTTTACCTCTGACATGTTCATATGTTGTCTATTTCCTCCACAAACCTACCTTGTGACCTTATCCTTATGCATAAAGAGGTAAACTATGTTAAAAAAATGATTTTTTTGATTTCTTGAATAATTTTGATTAAATGGCTTATTGTTTATGCTCCTAATTACTTTGATTATTATTAAGAAACTTCATGACAAGGCATCACCTCATCTGGTACTTCCGTTGGTTCAGTACTGCAACAACCAACTGATCGATTCCAGTACTCCACCTGATATGGTACTCTACTTGATTCGGTACCAACATTGCATTGATTCAGTACCACCTCTACATTGATCCTGTACCAACTCTGTGCCTATTCTGGTACCACTGTTGCGTTGATCCGGTACCCAGATCTATTACTGTGCTAGTCTGGTACTAAACCCCTGTCTACATGATTAACATTTTGAATGAGTATCCTGGTGATGATTCCAAGAAATTAGTTGGATGGAAGTATCCTTAGATAGTTTGGAGATCATGATAGACTTCATCACTCATGAACTTCGTGTCATGAGGATGAAGTCCATTCCTTGAGATACGATATGATTCACCAATTGTAATATTTTGTAAACATTTGATAATTATTATCAGAACTTGATTATAACATTTGACTTTCTTTAAAAGGGATGTTGTGTAGATGATAGATAGTAAGTAGAGAATGATATACACTGTTATGCTAGGAAATGAAATGTTGAACTACTGATTCATTTGATCAATTGAAGGAATACACATTCTATTTTTTGTAATTCATGGGTATGAGTAAAGTGTTTTAGTCTGTAATTTCTTTAGAGGTACCTTGTTGGTTCGACAAGGGCCCACCACCCCAACCAAGGTAAGCCTCCCTGTATATGTCCTTGTGTGTCATAAGTTAATTGTGTGAGTGTGAAAATATAATAGTTGTGTGCTGCAAATGATTCTAAGTGCACAAACGTTTCTAAGTACAATACAAATTTCTAAATAGATTTGATTTTGGACTAGTGTGAATGAACAATTATGCATTAAGCATAGTAGATAATTCTATTTCCATTTATGCAGAGTGGCAATTAGTTTAAAAAAGCTTGATATATGCTTGGGATTTTTAAATAAGCAATTTTTATTGTTTTGAATTTATGATTGTGTTATCCTCAGTAGTTACAGTAACAATAAGACTTCATCTCTCACCTTCATTCTCTATGCAATGAAGTATTTTGATCATATTGATTGTCTCTTGTATTGAAGAAGTTTTTATTGGAATTGATTAGGTTATAATTGGTTTCTTTCTAAGAGTAAATAAAGTGAATTGTTAATTTCTATTTCAATTGCTACAGGAAGCAAGGTCTCAGTTCATCTCTTCATTTCATGAGCCTATAATAAAAAGACTTGTTATCTAAGCAAGAACCCTTTTAATTGAGTGATTGTTTGAGAGTTTTACTATAAGCTTTATCTTCTAAGTTTGAAGTTGTGTGAAGTATTCATATATTCCAAAAACATAGTGTTATGTTATTAATTATTTCTTGATTGAGTTAGATACAACAGACATAGATAGATTACCTGTTTTCGACACATATAGTGTAACAACGCTTTTGATTGCGAATCTTAGATTGACATATAAATGAGTGAAATATACTAAGTATATATATATACACCAACATTTTTGCATCGTTGGAGTTGTAAATGGTAATATGTAGCATTTTGAGTTTGATTGGTTTTATGAGTTTGGGTTGGATTTAAGGACAACCTGAGGGTAGAGAGAAGATGGTAATATAAGAGATAAGAACCTGCACATCCACTTTGGTGGGGTTGCTCCAAAGTTATATTGTCCTCTTACCTTTGGTAGTTAAAAAAAAAACATTCATTAGTATTAGATTTTCTTCTTTTAATGAGTAGACATAGGGATAGTAAAGGTAGATTTATGTCCTCCAAAATTTCAAAAAAAATAGAAAAAACAAACAACAAGAACCCCCCCCATCCCACACTAATTCATCTAAATTTTTTGCAGGAACAATTCTCAGAGGATAAATTTCAAAGAAAGCAATTGAAACAACAACCAAAGGAACCAAACCTGAAGCCACTGTTCAAATTGAAAACACAATACAAAAAGCAAGAAGGGAAGCACTCATGACCCAATCAGAAGGAGGAGTTGGAAAAGAGACAGAGGTAGTGATAGAAGAAGTTTCATATGCCATTGGGGCAACACACAAGGTATTGGAACACTTGGATATACCAAACAACCCAGTAGTTGAACCATGACTTAGTGGGGAGACATCACCAGCACCCTACAATGTGTTATTTGGAGATATGGCAGATGGAGAGGGAAATGAAAACAAAGAAACAAAGACATTTGGATTCCCAATGTTAGACATCGTCGGAGACATTGCTATGAAGAATATTCCACTTGTCCTCACTACCTCACTTCCATGGTATGTCAACAGAAGATCCTGATTCATTTTTGTTTGAATTTGATATACTATGTAGGAGTTATAATTACACTGATAATGCACTAAAACTAAAACTCTCTCCAGCCACACTAAAATACTTGGCATTAAGGTGGTTTATGAGCCTAGGAGAACACACTATATTATCTTGGGATGGCATGAAGGAGACTTTCCTCCAAAAATATCAATATTATTGCAGACCTAGGGATGCTAGGAATGACATATTTAAAATGCAGCAGTCTGAGGAGGAAAGTTTGGAAGATTACCTAGAAAGGTTCCTATAGAACTACCAAAAGACAAAAAAAAATTCCTTAGACACAACCACAGTTAGGACCATTTTCCTAAAAGGTGTAATAGATGACAGTATTGAGGTACTAAATCTCATGAGTTCTAGAGTTGTGTATCAGAAGTTGTTTGTAGACATTACAAAGTATTGTAAAAGGTACTTCCGCAACCAAGCCAAAATAAGAAAAAGTGTAATGGATCCTATAAACAGAATTACTAAACCCACACCGGGAGGTGTTACTAGGATAGAATTGGGGAATCTACTAGAAAAATTCAAAACTGACATCCTCAACACCATCAGCTCCCAACTTGATACCATTAAAATTAAAAGAAAACAATAAGAAGAAAATGCTACTTAGGCAATTTTTTGTCCTCAGTGTAGGAAAAGGCATGTTGAAAAGGAATGTCCTATTAATCTTATCGAAATATGTGGCCTCTATACATAATATCACCCTACCAATGAGTGCCCTTCATTACCCAAAATAAAATCCATTTTCAAGGGAGGGGGAGAACCTCAGGAAACATCATATCCCCCCAAGAGGGCATGGAGACAACAAAATCCTAATATGTCTGTAGATCCTACCACACAATATTCACAATAGAAATGGGTACCTCCAATGTCTTACCCTCAATGGTCACCTCAACAAACACAAATCCATCCTTGGAAACAAGGATGGAGGGGGCCTTCATATGGGAATGTTACCTTTCAATGAACAACCTTTCCCACCTACCCACGATACCCTTCCAATATATCTTAGTTTCTATCGATATTTAATCCCCTTCCTCTTCCTCCACCTCCAAAGCTACAACAACAACTTGCATTGCTTATGAACCCAAATATACAACAACAAATGCAATATGCACCTATCCCAAACCCTCCTCGGCCTGCCCCTATTCCTGCACAACCCATTCCTAATCCAAATAATAGACCTACATAGCCTATACAAAATCTTGAAGTACAAACCTTCCCCACTTATGTGATAACGCATGCTTCATTTAATGGAATTGAATTAAGATTAGGGAGGGTTTTGAATAAACCAAATCCTACTATGGTTATTTAAGAAGAAGAACAAGTAGATAATCAAGTAGTTCAAGAAGAAGAACAAGTAGATAATCAATCAGTTCAAGAAGAAGAAAAAATGGATAACCAATCAGATGAAGAAAGAGACACCCTTGTACAATAGGAAATTCCTCCTCACACTTCTCACCCAACAGAAATACCTCAGAAAACTAATCCTCCCCCTTATCCAGAAAGGTTACTTGTGAAGAAATCTGAGGTACCTCTAGGACATAATCTAGAGACTGAACTTAGAAACATATGTGTAAATATTCCCCTACTTCAGGCCATCAAATACATACCTATTTATGATAATATTGTAAGGGATATTTGCATTAAAAATCCATGGAAGAAGAGGAAGGAGCCTCCTGTTATACAGGTGGTTGGACAATTATCAGAATTTATATCATAAATGCCATCTAAATATAATGATCTAGGAAATCCAGTGGTGAACATAGAGATTAATGGCATTTCTTTTCAAAACACACTTATTGATCTAGGAGCATCAATAAATGTTATGCTGGTTGACACCATGAAAAATCTGCAACTAAATAACCTAAGACCAACACAAACTTAGCTGGAATTAGCAGACAAATCAGTCATTAGCCTAGCAAGAATTCTAGATGATGTAATAGTCACTTTGGCCTCTTGGGAATACACTATGTATTTCTTAGTGATTCATACCAAATCATCCAAACTAGGACATCCAATAGTGCTTGGCCAACCTTGGTTGGACATTGCTGATGCATTTATTAGTTGTTGGTCAGGAGAGATGACAATTTCCAATGGCACCCAAAGTCAAAAACTTATTCTCTTTCCTCATGCCCCACCAGCCATTAAAGTTCCTCTCTGGTTGGAGAATCCCTATGGGGAGGAGGACTATACTCAGCCCTTGTTAACACTCAAACAAGTAATAGGAGTTCAAGATAAAACTAAAGAACATATTTTAAGCATGTTTTTGGATGATACAGAATGCATTAAATACCCTCAATCTTTTCCTAAATTTACACATATATTCAGCTCTAAATTCCAGGAAATATGGCACCCCTCCACCTCTACAGTAGCCACCATTTCACAAGTAGATGAAGGGAAAGAATTAGATGTCTAGGTTGTTGAAATCAGTGCTGGTAAATATTTGTATATCAATGCTAGTTTAGAAACAAATCAACAACAAAAATTGATTCAAATGATTCAAGGGAAATATGGTGCTTTTGCATGGGATTACTCCAACATGAAATGGATTCACCCAGACACTTGTATGCATCATATTTACACTAATAACCAAATCAAACCTATTAGGAAACCCCAAAGAAGAATGAATCCATCCTTAAAAGACACAGTGAAAGAAGAACTCCAAAAAACTCGTGCATGCCAATTTTATCTACCCTATATCAGATAGCAAGTGGGTATCCCCATTAGTTATTGTCCCTAAGAAAAATGGTAAATGGAGTATTTGTGTGTATTTTTGAGAATCGAACAAGGCTACTGATGATGATCGACCTCAGAGACAACCCGGCTCCACCAGGACCTTCTTCTTTCACACGGCCCGAAGAGTCAACGCCCTTCCAACTCCTCTCGGGAGTTTTCTTTACCCACAGTTCTCCTTTGGCGATCTCCCCTTCGCAAATCGGGAAATCAACGTTCGCGTTATTGCGAACTCTGTGTGCACCTCCCGTGCAACTTGAAACTCCAAACCCCGATCCCCGACGGTCAACGGTCAATAGTTCGGGGTATCGCTACTCGCGATATCAATGCTTTGCAATTTCAAACCCCGAGTGTCGAGGTGCCGATCCCCCGAAACAATGCCACCTGGACTCCACTCACTCCCTGGGGTCCCACTCGACCACGTCACCTCACGCTCCGTGTGATCGAAAATCGCGGGATCGCGATTTCAACTGTCGTGAATCCTTTGCATTGGGAAACCCCGAATGCCGAAACCCCAATTCTCCAGATTCATGCCACCTGTCCCTCCGACAATCGACGGCTCCCACGAAATTGGGAAATCGCTACTCGCGATTTCGATGTGCATGCAACTCTTGCAATCGCCAACCCCGATATGCCGATATGCGATGGAAAATGGATTCGACCTGCGCTTGGAGGTTAAATCTCTTGCTACTTCTCCCAGATCCGACGATCCGCGGGACTTCGCGATTCTCTCTAGAGATTTCAAGTGGTCGATTCTCTTCCCCTTGAGGAATCCTCCTGCTCCCCAAGGCTCCGTCCTATTTGATCTTTTCCTGGGTCTGTTTCCACAGCAAGCACGAAAGGAATTATTTCTCCTGAGCTTGTAGACTCTGATTCCTCCTAGTTCTCTCGAACACGCTCCCTGTGCTTGACCTCCAACAACTCTCAACAGTGCTGAAGTCTTCCAGGTCCTGTGCACTCACAATCACATCCACCCCAGCCTTCCCCTTCTCAGACTTGCTACTGAGACTTCAATCCGACCTGCACTTTACCTGCACGGTTCGAATAGAATAGGAGTTTAACTGTAGAGCCTCCTCAACGCACTCTATGCAGAGGAATTCAACTGCACTCTATGCAGGAATATTTTGGCTCAAACAGAGAAACAATTGAAATTCATTCTCATCTCTCTCCCAGATTTCTAATCTACCATGAAATTACATATGCAACATATACAATGAAAGAATAACAAGAAGCAAGTAAGAAACAACATAATATCAACAACACACAGAGAACAATCACAGCCATGGAATTGAATCAAAGCTTTCCTATTAATTCAATATTTGTACATGGGGATTATTCACCAGTTCTCTGCTTTGCTCTCCATTTTCTCCTGAATTCTAATGTTGCTTCGAGTAATCTACGAATGAATACAATAATACAAAGGAGGGTGCCTATATTCCGTTTTCCCTCTCGAAAGAAAAACTGTCTAATCTAGACTTAATTAATTTATCTACTTGCATTAAATCTAATAAATCCCTCAGATACCTAAGGATGAGAGCTTATCTGCTCAAGGTCCATTACAATGTACAAGTGCGCTTCATCACATCAATACATTAATGTTTGGTGCAACCATTATCAAGGTAAAATTCAAAAAAGTGGTTTGCTGGCTTGTCCAGCTGTCTTTTCTTTGCTCCACGTGCTGGCTTGCTTGATGAGTGAGCGATGCTCCTGCATCATACTCCTCGGCTCAAAATATTTCATGGGCTCCTGTCCATGAGCTCCTGTATAGTCTGCCCATGCTTTTGTATAACTGCCTCAGTCTCCCAGCTAGCATCCTCCACTGGGTGATCCTTCCATTTTACCAGGTATTCAAAATACTTCTTCCGCCTGGTCTTCTTTCCTGCTCGCTTATCCAGTATGCACTCCATCTGCGGCTTCTGTGCAACTGGTAATTTCTTCTGCCACTGGACCACTGGTTCCTCGGTTCCAGTTTCTGCCTCTCCAGCCCTGTATGGGTATAAATCTGAAACATTGAAAATCGGAGATATCCCGATGCCCTCCGACAACTCAAGCTCGTATGCATTTTCCCCGAATTTCTTCAGGACTCTGCATGGCCCAATTTTCTTCATCTTCAGCTTGTTATATGTTCCCCTTGGGAACCTTTCCTTCCTCAAGTGCACCAGAACCATGTCTCCAATTTCAAACTGAATTTGTCTCTTTCTCTGATCGGCTTTGCGCTTATACTCTTGGTTGGACTTTTGCAGTCGTTGCTTCACCTCCGCGTGAAGTTCTTGCATCACCTCCGCGAACTCTTCAGCTCTCGTGCTGCTAGTTTCAGCCCGTTCTGACTCCCTGAGTTCAAAAACTCCTCTCGGCTGTGTCCCATACAAAATATGAAATGGGCTCTTACCTGTACTCCGATTCGCCGAATCGTTGTACGCGAATTCTTCCTGTGGCAAAATATGATCCCAACTATTGTGGTGCTCGGTCACCAAGCTTCTCAGTAAATCTCCCAAGCTTCTATTGACCACCTCGATCTGTCCATCTATCTGCGGATGGTATGCAGAATTGAATGCCAAGTTAGTCCCCAACTTCTTCCATAGCGTCCTCCAGAAGTGACCTATGAATTTTGTATCCCGATCCGAGACTATACTCCTCGACAATCCATGCAATCTGACAATTTCTTTGAAAAATAAATTCGCGATGTGTGTCGCATCGCTGGTTTTATGACATGGAATGAAATGTGCCATCTTCAAAAACCTATCCACCACCACAAATATGGAATCAACTCCTTGTTTCATTCTCGGTAAACCCAAAACAAAATCCATGCTAATCACCTCCCATGGCCTCTCAGGTATGGGAAATGGCTTATAGAACCCTGTGTTCTGCTTTCGGCCCTTCACGTGTTGACATATCCTGCATATGTCAACAAAGATTTTACCATCTGCACGCATGCCCGGCCAAAAATATGATTCGCTCAGCTTGGCGAACAATTTATCATGTCTGAAATGACCTGCTAAGCCTCCATTGTGCTTCTCCTTCACCAAATTCTCTCTCATGGAGCAATCTGGAATGCACAACTGATTGCCCTTAAACAACAATCCATCCTGGATCATATAATCAATCCATGGAGTCCGATCCCTGAGAACGGGATTTTCAGCTGCCTCATATGCTTCTTTGAAGTCTGCATCACCTGCATACATATCCTTCAGATTTTCAAAACCCAAGGTTTTGACTTTAAATTCCTGCAGCAACAAACATTTCCTGCTCAAAGCGTCAACTACCTTGTTAGCAGTCCCTGAAATGTGCTTGATCACAAATGTGAAATTCTGCATGTACTCTACCCATTTCGCATGCTTCTGATTCAACTTCTCTTGTTGACTCACGAACTGCAAAGCATGATTATCGCTATACATCACAAATTCTTTGGGTATTAAGTAATGCCTACACTTTTTCAATGCCTGTATGATGGCATAGAACTCTTTGTCGTACGTGGAGTATTTCAACTTCGCATCATCCATTTTCTCACTGTAGTATGCAACACGCCTGTCATCCTGACTCAAGACCCCTCCAACAGCATACCCACTGGCATCACACTTCACTTGGAAGGTTTTCTGAAAATTAGGCAACACCAGAATTGGTTGCTCTGTTATCTTCCGCTTCAACAGATTGAAGCTCCTTTCAGCCTCTGCTGTCCAATGAAAAACCTTGTGCCGCTTCTTCACTGTATCCATCATTGCGACACTAATTCCACTGAAATTCCGAACAAACTTTCGATAGAAACTAGCCAGTTCATGAAAACTCCTTACCTCAAAGACGTTCCTCGGCGATGGCCAGTTCCTGATTACTTCTACCTTCTCAGGATCCATCTTCAATTCATTCGCCGAGATTATAAAACCCAAATAAATGAGTTCTATCTGCATGAACGAGCACTTCTTCAAATTTATCAGCAGCTTCTCCTGCTGTAGCCTCCTCATTACAATGGATAACTACCTCAAGTGTTCATCCTTGGTCTTACTGAAAATCAGGATGTCGTCCAAGTACACGACCACAAATTTGCCAATGAAATCCCTCAGGACTTCATTCATCAGCCTCATAAAAGTTCTCGGCTCATTTGTCAACCCAAACGGCATGACCAACCATTCGTACAAACCCTCGTTTGTCTTAAATGTTGTTTTCCATTCATCTCCTTCTCTCATCCGGATCTGATGATATCCGCTCTTGAGATCAATCTTCGAAAAATAATTTGCCCCACTCGGGCAATCCATCAAGTCATCCATTCTCGGCAGTGGAAACCTGTACCTGATGGTGATTTTATTAATCACCCTGGAGTCTGTACACGTTCTCCAGCCTCCATCCTTCTTCAGAATCAGTACTGTCGGAACAACACATGGACTCAGAATCTCTCTGACCAATCCTTTATCCAGCAGATCATGTACCTGCCTTTTGACCTCCTTGTTCTCCTGAGGTGTCAACCTGTATGTTTCCTTATTTGGTAAGCTTGCTCCGGGTATGAGGTCAATATGATGACTCACACTTCGCATCGGTGGCAATGAACGAGGTAGTTCATCCACGATGATATC
Organism: Picea engelmannii; assembly: GCA_009831015.1. Taxonomy (NCBI): domain Eukaryota; kingdom Viridiplantae; phylum Streptophyta; class Pinopsida; order Pinales; family Pinaceae; genus Picea; species Picea engelmannii. The sequence goes on from ML778814.1 coordinate 377,581, forward strand.
AGCGAACTCTCCCAACAGTTCCTGAATTTCATCTGGCAAGTCGTCCACTCTTGTGCTTGTCAGGACAATTCTTGGCTTCCTGACAACAAAGAACTGTGGATCTTCATTCTTCTCCATCTCCGTGAGAAGCTCTTTCCCACTCATGAGAAGTATCATGCTGCTCACCTCTGGCTTCACTTCTTTATCTTTTATCGACAGTAGTGTGTGTGTTTTCCCATCCTTTTCCAAGGTGTATGTGTTCATTCTCCCATCATGAACAACATTTCTATCAAACTGCCATGGTCTACCCAATAATACATGACAGACATCCATGGGAATGACATCACACAGAATTTTATCCCTATATTCACCCATTTTAAATTCAACCAAGCATTGTTTCGTAACACTTACTTGGTGTCCTTTCTGCAGCCATGACACTTTGTATGGACTCGGGTGTCTGTTTGTCTTCAGCTCCATGTTTTCCACCATCTCGGTCGAAACGAGATTATCGATGCTTCCGTTGTCCACTATGACCTTTCATTTCCAGCCCTTGGTCTTGCAAGTCATCCTGAATAGTCTACATATTTGCGTTGTGTCCTCCACCTCCTTCTCGGGTTTCAAGAGAACTTTGTGCACTGTCAGTGACTTCCCACTTCCAGTGTCTTCATCCTCATCATCACGCCTCTGTGCCTCAGTGATGTGTGCTTTTCCTCCGTCCAAATTCCTATCTGGACAGTCCATGGCTTTATGTCCATCCTTTCCACATGTGAAACATGTGATAACTCCTCCGGGACCTCTTCCTCTACTTCGAGTACGAGGAAATGCGTGGGCATCAGCATATTCCCCTTGCTGATCATCTTGCTGCCTCCTCGACTTAGCATATTTCTGCCTCTGCTGTGAGGTTCCACCTCTCTCAGCTTTACCCTGAGGCTTCTACCAATACTCCTTGGGATTTTGAGTTCTTTCCTGGGCAACCGCTTTGCCTCTTGGCTGGCTTCTGCCTCACCCTCGCTGTCCCTGCTTGCGGCTCAGCTTTTCCTCAGCTTTTAGAGCCATCTGGTATGCATCCTCAACTGTTCGGATGGTCAGCATGCTCAGTTCATCCTGAATGTCATATCTCAACCCATTCAGGTACCTTGCCACCTTTTCTTCATCACTCTCCCGATGACCAGCTCGAATGTTGAGCCTGTAGAATTCTTCGGTGTATTCTTTCACCGTCATTAGCTTCTGCCTCAGGTTCTGCATGCGCCTGAACAAAGTGATCTGGTAATCCCTTGGAATGAACTTCGCCTTCATCTTGGCGATCATCCGATCCCAGCTCTTAATCTTCTGTTTGCCTTTGCAGCGCCTATCAGCCTGTAATTCATCCCACCATAAGTCTACATGTCCTTTCAACTTAGTAACAGCATGCCTTACCTTCTTGTCCTCTTCGATATCTTCGTAATCGAAGTAGGTGTCGAGTGCTCGGATCCAATCCAACAACTCTTCAGCATTCATAGACGGGAATGTCCATCTTGGTCTTCGAGCTCATCCTGGTGATAGCTCTGATCAACCTCTCTGTCGAGGCATCTTCTGCTGTGACCTCTTCTACATCGTGTCCAGCTTCCTCTTCAACCTCGGAATCATTGAACTCCCCAGCGCTAGCTCTGCGCCTCTGGGTGGTCTCCATCTCTTCGAGTCTCGTCCTGAGATCTCGTATTTGATGCTCCATCTCCAGGTTACCTGCCGGCCTTCCCCTTCTTCGGGCATCCCTGTCTTCATGATCAGGCGACTGCCTTTCTCTTCGAGGCGACATGATGTTTTCTCTTCTTCTCTTCTCTTGCCTGAAATATACAGACAAGATTTCAATGGCTCTGATACCACTCTTACGCAAGTCGTGTGTATCAGAGTGCTTCCTCTTTCTCCTTCTCTTCTCTCGCCTGAAATATACAGACAAGATTTCAATGGCTCTGATACCACTCTGACGACGGTTTCCCTCAGAGACAACCTGCCTCCACCAGGACCTTCTTCTTTCACACGGCCCGAAGATTCAACGCCCTTCCAACTCCTCTCGGGAGTTTTCTTTACCCACAGTTCTCCTTCGGCGATCTCCCCTTCGCAAATCGGGAAATCGGCGTTCGTGCTATTGCGAACTCTGTGTGCACCTCCCGTGCAACTTGAAACTCCGAACCCCAATCCCCGATGGTCAACGGTCAACAGTTCGGGGTATCGCTACTCATGATATCAATGCTTTGCAATTTCAAACCCCGAGTGCCGAGGTGTCAATCCCCCGAAACAACGCCACCTGGACTCCACTCGCTCCCTAGGGTCCCACTCGACCACATCACCTCACACTCCGTGTGATCGGAAATTGCGGGATCATGATTTCAACTGTCGCGAATCCTTTGCATTGGGAAACCCCGAATGCCGAAACCCCGATTCTCCGGATTCGTGCCACCTATCCCTCCGACAATCGACGGCTCCCACGAAATTGGGAAATCGCTACTCGTGATTTCGAAGTGCATGCAACTCTTGCACTCGCCAACCCTGATATGCCAATATGTGATGGAAAATGGGTTCTACCTGCGCTTGGAGGTTAAATATCTTGCTACTTCTCCCAGATCCGACGATCCACGGGACTTCGAGATTCTCTCCAAATATTTCAAGTCATCGATTCTCTTCCCCTTGAGGAATCCTCCTTCTCCCCAAGGCTCCGTCCTATTTGAGCTTTTCCTGGGTCTGTTTCCACAGCAATCATGAAAGGAATTATTTCTCCTGAGTTTGTAGACTCTAATTCCTCCTAATTCTCTCAAACACGCTCCCTGTGCTTGACCTCCAACAACTCTCAACAGTTCTGAATTCTTCCAGGTCCTGTGCACTCACAGTCACAGCCACCCCAACCTTCCCCTTATCAGACTTTCTACTGAGACTTCAATCCGACCTACACTTTACCTGCACGGTTCAAATAACCCAACACAACCCTGGGCAGAAGAGAATAAGAGTTTAACTGTAGAGCCTCCTCAATGCACTCTATGCGGAGGAATTCAACTGCACTCTATGCAGGAATCTTCTGGCTCAAACAGAGACACAATTGAAATTCATTCTCGTCTCTCTCCCAGATTTCTAATCTGCCATGAAATTACATATGCAGCATATACAATGAAAGCATAATAAGAAGCAAGTAAGCAACAACATAATATCAACAACACACAGAGAACAATCACAGCCATGGAATTGAATCAAAGCTTTCCTATTAATTCAATATCTGTACATGGGGATTCTTCACCAGTTCTCTACTTTGCTCTCCCTTTTCTCCTGAATGCTAATGCTGCTTTGAGTAATCTGTGAATGAATACAATAATACAAAGGAGGGTGCCTATATTCCGTTTTCCCTCTCGAAAGAAAAACTGTCTAATCTAGACTTAATTAATTTATCTACTTGCATTAAATCTAATAAATGCCTCAGCTACCTAAGGACGAGAGCTTATCTGCTCAAGGTCCTTTACAATGTACAAGTGCGCTTCATCACATCAATACATTAATGTTTGGTGCAACCATTATCAAGGTAAAATTCAAAAAAGTGGTTTGCTGGCTTGTCCAACTGTCTTTTCTTTGCTCCACGCGTTGGCTCGCTTGATGAGTGAGCTATGCTCCTGCATCAGCTACCTACATGGATTACTTTATTTTTCCTTTCATAGATCTGGTCTTGGACACTTTGTCTGGGAAGAGATATTTTTCTTTCTTGGATGGGTTTAGTCGTTACAATCAGATCCAAATTTCAGCAGAAGATCAAGACAAAACCACATTTCCTTGCCCATGGGGTACCTATGCTTATAGGGTTCTTCCTTTTGGTTTGTGTAATTCCCCTGCTACCTTTCAAAAGGTTGTCCTAGCCATTTTCTCATATTTGACCCATGACTGTGTACAAGTCTACATGGATGACTTCAAAGTATATGGGGGTGATTTCCAGCAAGCATTGAACAATTTGGAGAAAGTTTGATTAGGTGTAAAGAAACCAACATTTCCCTCATTCATGAAAAATATAGAATGATGCTCACTGAAGAAATTGTTTTAGGACATCACATCTCTGGTACTGGAATAAGAGTAGACCCTACCAAGATTGACATCATTTCTCAAATCAAAATCCCTAGCTCATAGAAATAAGTCAGAATATTTTTAGGGCATGCTGGTTACTATAGGAGGTTCATTCTGAATTTTACAAATCTAGCTGCCCCATAGTTCAAACTGTTAGCAAAAGAGGCTGAATTTTGTTGGAATGAACAATGTCATATCTCTTTTGAAATTTTAAAAACAAATCTTTCAAGTGCCCCTGTTCTCTTCCTTTTCATATTTGCATGGATGCCTCAGATACAACTTTGGGGGTTGTTTTAGGACAAAGAGAAGGCTAGATTCCGTATGTTATATACTTCGTCAGCAAAAACCTTTCACCTTCTGAAGTAGATTACATTTTCATTGAAAAAGAATTATTGTCAGTAGTACATGCCATTAATAAGTGCAGACACTACATAACAAGGTATGAAGGTTTTGTACATACATAACACTCAACTATCATATTTTTGATGAACAAACCTATTACAAATGCTAGAGTAACTAGATGGTTGTTATTACTACAATAATTCAATATCACCATCATTGATATGCCTCAAAGAGATAATTTTGTTGTTGATTTCTTGTCTATACTCATTCATACAGGTGATAATGCACCAGTAGATGACAATTTTCCAAATGAGAATCTATTTGATATTTCTACTTACATTCCTTGGTATGTAAATGTATCCATGTGAAGCCCTAATATTGGCTCATTACCCCTTAATTGGGGCATATTATATTAGTAATGTTATTTTATTTATGTCGGCTTTAGACCATTAGTTGTAATTATACATCCTAGTCTCCTATATATACCAAGGAGACATTTTCATTTTGAATAATCTTGTACTTGAACATTTAAGTGGGGTAAAACAAGGTTTCCCCCTCGAAGAGGATTATTATATGAAATTATCTCTTTTTCTAAGGTTTTTCTATGCTATATTGATATTTGGTTCTTAACTTATGGTATCAGAGCTCAAGGTTTTGGGGTTTTGCTACTACATCTGAGACACCGTGGAATTTTTGCTATAACTTTTTTTCTACAACGTTTCCGAAGAAACGGCTTGGAGAATATTTAGTATATGGATCAAGGTACATTGGGTTCGAAATTCATCTCTTGAGATCTTATACTTTCGGAGATACATCCTGTACAATATAGGGTTCTGGAATCATCCTGAACTGAGTCATTGTGGAATTTTCACTATAAAACATTTTATATAATGTTTCCAACCCTAAAATATGAAGGATATTTAAAGACATTAGTAAGGTATCTGTGGTAAAAATTTCAGCTTCTGGGTCATCTTAAATTTGTAGATACACCCGGTGTAAGATAGGGTATCTGACTAGTCCTATTGACTCGTCTCAAGAAGGTGTTCCGGGTAAAACAATCATAACTTCTTCTTAGAGTATCCAAATTGAGTGGGACTAGTTTCATTGGATCATGGTCCGTCTATAGTATTTTTTGTGTGAGTTTCAGAATTTTATATCAATTATTTTGTGCGGGGCACACTATACAAGTGAGATCTCTTGGAAAGGACAAAAATTGGCAAGTTGTGGGGAAGTTACCGTAAATTCCACTTGGCACATCCAATTTTCATCAGACCTATGGCATTGCAGAGACGAAATATCAGAGAACTATTTAAAATAAATTTTCATACCCATAAGGCCCGAAACTTGGGAGATACAATAGAAGAAATATTGTCTAGTAAAACCACCTCAAAATCAAGGTTCAAAAGTGATACTTGGCCAACATGCCACCAAAAAAGGGAACTTCTACACCAAATAAGCCTCCAGAAAATCTTACTTGGACTCTTGGTGAAGGTGACGAAATGCGTAGAGACATAAATGAACTACAAAAGAAGATGTATTCAATGGAAGCTAATTTGGATACTAAGATGGATGGTTTAAAAGGAGAGATCATGGAAGTATTGAAAAATTTCGTAATAGAGAAGACACCTGAAAGTGAAAATGCATCCAATGAAATTCATGATGAGGACACAAGGAAGGTGAATAAATAATGGAGAAACTCCAACTTTGGTTTAAAGACCAACCACGTTCCTAAGATTGATATGAGTAAGTTTGATGGCAAGGACCCAATCACATGGATACTTCAGATGGAGCAATTATTTGATCTCCATAATGTGACACATACACAAAAGGTACGAATTGCTTCTTTATATTTAGAACCTAATCAATTTGTATGGTATCAATGGCTTTGTTCTCGCAAATCACTCGTCACTTGGACAATTTTCATGGAAGAAATGATAGAACACTATGAGGATACAAGGAGCAATACCTTCTTTAGCCAATTGATAAATCTCAAGCAAAAGGGTTCAATTATTGAGAACATTGAGAACTTCCAAAGATTGAATATAAAGGTAACTGATATTCCAGATGAGCACTTGATTGATGTATTCATAGGAACTTTAAAGGATAACATTCAACATGAGGTTCGCCTTTGGGAACCCAAATCATTGGAGAATGCATTTAAGGTGGAAAGAAATGTTGAAAGTAAAAATATGGCTATGGCTACTAGAAGGACCAATCCTAACATCTATAGAGAGAACAATGCTCCTTCTCCTAAAACACCTCAACCTATAAGGTTGACACCCCAACAATTGAAGAAAAGAAAAGAAAAAGGTTTATGCTTTAATTGTGACAACAAGTACAGTAAGGGACATAAGTGTGGTGAGAAGAAATTATTCTACATAGATTGTGAAGAGGAATAAGAACAAGAACAAGAACCATCTCAAGATGAAAACATAGAAGCAATTTTGTCTGAAGAGTTGACTCCCACGATATCGTGTAATGCATTGGCTGGAATTAGCACTCCTCAAACAATCAAGATCGAAGGATACATCAAAAACAAAAAGGTAATAGTCCTAATTGATTCTGGCAATACTCATAATTTCATTCATTATAAATTAGCCAAATATCTCAATTGCTTTATATATCGAGCACCAGAGTTTCAAGTAATGATTGCAGATGGAGGAACTATCAATTGCTTAGGAAAATGTAATAAAATCAATCTTACTATGGGGGAATATGTAATGAATAGTCCAATGATTGTTATACCCATGGGTGGTGCAGATGTTGTACTAGGAATCCAATGGTTACAATCATTAGGAACAATGGCTTTTAATTTTCAAGAACATTTCATGAAATTTTCTTTGGAAGGAAAAGAAATTGAGTTAAGAGGTATCACAGGGAAACCCGGTAAGGTTATAAGCTCTAACAACATGACAAAATTATTGAAAAAGGGGCATCAAGGAATTATTGCACAACTATGCTCACTAGATGTTCAAACATCTAAGCCATCTATTCCTCAAGATCTCCAAAGGATCATTGATAAGAATTCCAAAGTATTTGAAGATATTCCC